>APFE030553753.1:0-28423 GCA_000404065.3 Pinus taeda | reverse complement strand
AATTGATTTTTATTTTATTTTTTTATTTTAACCAAGTTAAAATGTTTAACATACATTAAATTACAACATCCATTTTTAGTCTTATCTACCAAGCCCCGAGAGGGATCAAATATTTTTTCACTCTATGCTAGTTTTCATATCACGATATTTGATCCCTCTCGGGGCTTAGTAGATCCAAAGTAAGATGGATCTATGTTGGTTTAATTCCCCCCTTTAAATAGGCTACATTCCAGGTGAATACCATGTGCCATTTTTATTTTTATTAATACTAATATTAGGGTTAATAATGTTTTATTTATTTACCATACCTCCCGTTTATTTATATTTTTATTAATTCACCATACCTCTTTTACAAATATGGTTTCTGGCCTATAGGATTCACTTAAATAAAACCTATTTTTTGAGCCTTCATAAATAGAAAGAGGGTTATGGACTAAATATAAAAAGAGGTTTTATTTATTTACCATACCTCTAGTTTATTCATTATTTTTTTTTATTTACCATACATTTTGAGTAAGTATAAAAAGAGGTTTTATTTATTTACCATACCTCCAGTTTATTTATATTTTTATTTGTTTACACCCTTGCATGTCTATAAGGTGACTTATGGAGTAAATATAAAAAATGTTTTATTTATTTACCATACCTCTCATTTATTTATATTTTTATTAATTTACCATACCTCTTTTATAAATATGGTATTTGGCCCATAGGATTCACTTAAATAAAACCTATGCTTGAAAATTAGGGCAAATGGAAGGTTGTAACTCCTAATTTCAAGGGATAAATTTACCTTTTTACCCTCTCCCTTAAAATAAGGTGGACTAACCTCCATACCTAATTTTTTTATAAAATAAATTTGAGGTCATTTGTAAAATGTACTATGATACAAAATATTCGCCCACTAAAAATTTAAAACCCCTTAATTTCACCTAAGGGCGAAAATTCGCCCCTAAAATTTTCCATGCCTAATTTTGAGCTATTGAGCGAGATTCTCAGCTAGATTTTCAAGGTAATCATGATTATGTTTCTTCTTTACCACTGCATTTGACCACTCCCTTGAGTATTCCTAACCCTGATACTACTCTTGTTGCGATTAGCCCTAGTAAATCCTTGCATATTAGTTTAGATTTGGACTCATCTCAGTAGGAGCAGCTTGTGAATTTGTTGCAAAACCATCTTAGTGCCTTTGCATGGGGCTATGAAGATATGAAGGGTATTCCTCCTTAAACTTGTACACATCATATCTATATTCAGGAAAGAATCTGACTTGTGTGACAACCCCAAAGGTGAATGAATCCATATCTAAGAGATATTGTGAAGGAAGAAGTACAAAAACTCTTGGATGTCAGTTTTATCTATCCTATTTCCGATAGTGAGTGGGTCTCTCCATTAGTACTATTACCTAAGAAAGATGGAAGGTGGCGTATTTGTATTTATTATCAAGAATTAAACAAAGCCACTCTCAAAGATTATTTCCCTCTCCCTTTCATGACCAAGTGCTTGATACCCTCGCAGGAAAAAAATATTTTTCCTTTCTGGATGGGTTCAGTGGTTATAACCAGATACAGATTGCACTCGAAGATTAGGATAAAACTAATTTTACATATCCTTGGGGTACATTTTCTTAGAGAGTGCTTCCCTTTGGTTAATGTAATGCCCCAGCTACCTTTCAAAGGGAAGTCCTGGCCATTTTTTCTAATCTAGAATCTGTAGAAATTTATATGGATGACTTTTCTATGTTTGGTGATTCTTTTCAAGAAGCTCTCAAAAACCTAGAGAAATTACTGCTACATTGTTAGGAAGCCCACATCACCTTGAGTGACAAGAAATGTAAATTAATGTGAAAAGCAGGAGTGGTACTTGGCCATTTGATTTCTGGCCAAGGTATCCAAGTTGATCTAGAAAAGATTGAAATCATTCTACATCTTCCTGCACCCAAAACTCAAAGGGAAGTAAGAGTTTTTTTAGGACATCTTGGTTACAATAGGAGATTCATTGAAAAATTTTCTAAGATAGTTGCCCCTCTTTTCCAACTTCTAGCTAAGGATAGTGAATTTTCTTGGACCACAGCTTGCCAACAGTCTTTTGAAACACTGAAGGAAAAGTTAGTACATGCACTTGTTTTGAGAGGTCCTAACTACTCCATGCCTTTTCACATTTCCTCTGATGCTTTATATTTGGCTATTGGTGTAGCTTTAGGACAGTGGCAGGACCTCCTTTTCATCCTATAGAAATTCATAACCTGTGAGGGAAGGTACTCCCACACCTTTGTATACCATTTTAGGATGTTGCAGCATTTCGAAGCCGCTCAGCACATCTGGTGGAGGATGAATTTCCCCTATTTTTTGCTTAAGAGCTTGGAGAAAATGGCCAAAGGTGTGTGGGACAGACGGGCAGACCAGGCCTACAAGAAGTTATATCACCACGAACTTATAAATATTTTTGTCCAGAAACAATTAGAAGTTAAACGCATGACCTAGGAGGTGTTGTCAAAACAATTACATAAAAAGACAGCTGTTGGAAAGGAGACAGAGGACCCCGCCAGCACAAGCAAGGGTTCGAGTAAGAATGTAAAGGGGAGTCCTTCTTACACCAGTGCAAAAAGGAAATGACCTAAAAAATCAAAAGAAGATAGGGCCCCTTCTCTAAATAAGAAGACAGCTAGTGCGCCTGTTGAAGGGACTCCTTATATGCCACCAGTACAGGCACAGACCCCCGAAGAAGACACCCTGTCAGTCCTTGCAGACGCAAGAAATTTACAGAGGTCGAAGATGACACTATATTGGCAGATTTCATTAAAAGGCCCCAGAAAAAGAATAAAGAATCTAGTGCAGGAAAGGAACCACAGTCCCCACAGGATGTTCAATCCCCTTCTGCACCGGTGCAAGAAGAAGAACCAAAACTAGAAGAAGAAGAACCAGAAGAAGAAGAATCAAAAAAAGAAGAAGCAGGAGAAGAAGAACCAGAAGAAGAAGAACCAGAAGAAGAAGAATTTCCTAATGTAACCATGAGGGATATTGAGGTCCCAGAGTAAGACACAACCCCTCTCAAGATAGAGAAAGAAAAAGATTTGGTAACTCCTACTTTTTGGGTAGTTGAACTAGAGCTTCAAGTGCATAACTTAGAACATCTCATAGCTAATGCACAGGAGAATAAAGAACAGAGTAAAGAAGAATTAACTGCAAAGATCCAGAAAAAGAAAAGACAAGTTAAAGTTTGGAAGTACCGAGCTGTGCAATGTTTCAAGCGACTTAACAAGATGACAAAGAAACTAAAGAACATCATAAAGAAGAAGTCTAAAACATTATACGCTGATGTCAGTATGCCATAGCAGGATTGAACTGGAATACCCAAAATTTTGAAGGTTTTTTGCAAAGGTAAAGAGTTGTGTGAGGACACACAACAGCTTAGGGATGGAAGGATGCTAGCCACCTAATTTGCTCTCTTTTTTCCAATTTACCCTTCCTAAATCATAACCATTTACCATTGTTTTACCTCTTTCATACACTCTCATCTTGCAATCAGTCCAAGCACGGTGACATATTTTGTATAAACTTTATTTTTCATATTTTTAACTTAACCTAGCAGTAATTAATCATTTATTACATGATTGATTAGTTTTAATCACTCTTTGTAACTTATCGATGTCTCTAATGTTTATTTGGTAGTTATAGTACTCACCATGACTGTTGATCCTAGTGCAGGATTGGATCTTGCACCATTGCCAACACAATAGATCCTTGCAGCATATCTGAACCTCCTTGATCACGACCTCATTTTAAGCAGCTTCAACCACGACAACAAGATCGATCCAAAGGCAGTCGAGATAAAATCACCCCGTTTTGAGCAGCTTCAACCACAACAACAAGATCAATCCTGGAGGAGAAATAAACCTGCACTAGTGCACGTTAGTGTGATATTTCCTTTTCTATAGATTTGTTTGGTTGGTTTTCCCCACCTAGTCCAAGCAGGAGAAATAAACCTGCACCAATGCATGTTTGGGTGATGCAAAAAGCCTTTTTAGTATACTTCCCACAATCCTCTTTCTTTCATTAAATGCTTATGATAGGATAAATGTATATGGATTGTTTTTTTATTCCTACACACTATCAAGATCAGAAACATTCATTTTTATGTGTGCAATTTGATTTAACAATATAATCGCACTTGCAATAACTAAGCACTCATTTTAAGAATTAAATGCTAAGTGCAAGAAGCTCTTATCAAGTGCAAGAAATAGATTCTTGCCACGGGATCTGAGTGCCTTGAACCTGAAAAAGTTCAAGCCCTTGCAGGAAGTAAAAAACCCTTAGTAAAGACACCATTTATACCTTCTGCATAAAGCTTTGTTCCTACACTAGTGCAAGCAGACTATGATAGTACATGACAGATTAGTGCGAGAAGGAAATCTCTAAAGGAGCAGGTTTAAGGGCCCATCTAATGAGACTACTAAATGTCTCTACTAAGGAAAAACACATACTCAGTAGTTAAACAATAATTAGCTAGAGTGATTGCCCTTTATCTTTAATTCCCTATTGCAAATGCATTCTTCTTTGTTCCAGTCTTAGATTATTTGATGGTTCAAGTTGCCTTTTTCTCTTTTTAGTTTGATTATGCAATCTTTCCTTTAAATAAAGTAGGGATTTATATTAGAAAGATTCATACCATCTCTGGCATTGCCTGTGCTTAGTCTCTAAGTTTACAGATCACCCAGGTTGACAAATTAAGTGTTGAGGATTTTTCTTAGGTATAATTCCTGCACCCAACAATAGTGTTATCATATAAGCATAATTGTTATCAGTTTGCGTTTTGGCTTAAGTTAATTTATTCACTTCATTAAATTAAAATAATCATCCTACCCCGGATGCGGGTGTTATGTAGTTCAATAATGGCGGAGGCGGCCTCATTAAATGCCAAGTGGCTGCCATGTCGAGCCAGGTGGCCCAAAGCCTCGAGAAGGCGGTCACTCGGTCTGGCCAGCATTAATGCAGGAGGAGGGAGAATTTCTAAGTGCAGGGATATAGCGGTTAATTGCCTCGGACCGGCGATGAGAGGGGTTCGGAGAGAGCGTAGCTCTGTGCGCAGAGAGTTCTGTCTGATAAATATGGTAAGTGACGTGCCTGGTTCTTGGATGTTAGCGCCAAGGAGGAACAAGACCAAACACAGACCTGGGCCCTCAGCTCCGAAGGCCCTGGTTTTAAGCCCGGTTTCGAAAGGAATTCGTGGCTCTGTGTTGGAGGTGGAATCATGGTGTGTCGTTCAGGCTAACATCTGCATGGTTCAAGATCACCCACGACCTCCAAAAGCTCTGACTGTCGCGGCGTTTCCATCCCTCGGTGTCCTGGTTCAAGATTTGGTCCTCTGGTTCTGGTCTGCTTGGCCCTCCGGAAGCAGCTCACTCCACGCAGCTCCTGAAAGGGCTCGGCTTTCGACCAGGGTGGTAAGCAAGGTTGCATATATCCATATTCCATCTCTCCTTCTGAATTTGGTGTGTAATTTGGTGAGTAATTTGGTTTGGGAGCTGTTGCAAGGGTTGCTCACAGGATGCCATGTGAGCGGCAGCGTGGTGCCTGCAGACGGGGAGGCTCCAGAGGAGGTGCCAGAGGGCGGGCATCATCGCCACGCTCCTCAGCATCCGAGGAGTAAGTCTGCTCTCCTGGAGCATGCCGAGCGCGCGGACGAGGAAGGGGAAGAGGAAGAGCCAGGGTGTGTCCATTTAGGAGGCATCCGGCAACCCGCTTCCAAATCCCGTGTCGGATGGATAGTTCAGTATACTATGTCTCAGTACGCATTGAAAAATGCGACCATGATGCCCGACCAGAATCCCATGCAGCACCACGGCCACCCTTGCCTATTCCGGGTCAGCAACTACAACCTCTGGAAGCCACGGGTGCGGTGGCGGGAGAACGAGCTGGACCAAGTGAGCCTGAGAGAGAAGATGCGCCATACACAGATACGAGTGCCTCAGACCCAGACTCCTACGGATGCACAGTGGAAGAGGAGCAACCAGGTGCATTCATCAGTCCAGCGGTCGAAGAGCCACCAAATCCCTGCACCTAGGCAAGCGTCTCGGTCGTTCGGGGTGGTATGGAACCTCTGGGTTCAGTTTTTGGTCGTTATTGTAGCTTCAATTGTCAGTAATGAGAGTCAATCTGCGTCTGTAATTTCAATTTTCAAGTTGCTTATAAAGCCTGTGTCTGTAATGTCGATTTTCAAGTCTGAGTCGGCAATGTCAAGCTATGTCGGTCATGTCGGGGTCTGTATGCTCCTCTCTCACTATGACAAAGAGAGGAAGGTCAAGTTTTGGATGCTTCTAGTCTGGGGTTCAGTTATGGATGGTTCTAGATAGCGGACAGTCTCATAGTTCCCTTTTTCTCAGGCTCAATATAGGTCTCAGAATGCTAAAATGCTCAAGTAGCCAACTCAGGCTGGCAGATGTAACTCACTATAACTTTTTTGTAATATAATAGAATTAGTCTGATTTACACAAAAAAAAAAAAAATCATCCTATATTACCAAATCTATTTATATAGAATTATTCAAATAATTTTATATGATAATTATTTATAGTAAATTAAATGTTTTGATATTGATAATAATAAAACCATAATTTACATTATATGTAGACATTTCAGCGTCGTGATTATATTACAACTTTAATCTCAAACAAAAATTATTTGAATCTATTTAACAAAATTATTTTTTAAAATAACTTAAAAAGATTTTAATTTTAGTGTTGTCATTTATTTTTATTAATTAAAATAGAGGGAGTGGGATCTTTTATGTTCAAGAAAAAATAACCTTACACTCAAGCTTTCTACCACTATCTTTTAGTGAGCTTGTGAGTCTCCTTGTTCACAAGGACTTTAGAGAAGAGAAGAGGTTGAGCAGCTCCTCGAAATAACCAATGGTGTTTACAATGTCTCCTACCTCTTGCTTGACTACTATTTCATATATGAATGTTGGAAGTTGTTAACGCAATGAAATTGACTTCCTCCTATCAAGTATAATTATCAGTTTTTACGAACTTTGTTGTTTCCATTTAAGTTTTCCTTTTTCTTATGGCATAGTTTAAGTTACCTTTTGAAAATCTTTTTTATGGCCTTTGTTCATCCGAGGCTTAATCTTCATTACAAAATTTCATTCTTCTGGTTAAAAAAATAGGGGTAATTTAATGGCCTTTCTTATCCGTTAAATTTTCCAAACTATGTTTTTGTTCCTTATTTTAGGTATTTTGTGAGTGGTGTATCAAATATGTTCTTTTGATTTGGAGTATATATGAAATTAAAATAGCACCACTTATCATTTATATATAAATTGAAACAAACTCTCTCTATATATATAAATTATAAGTGGTGCTATTCTAATTTCATATATACTCCAAATCAAAATAACAGATTTGATACACCACTCACAAAATACTTAAAATAAGGATATATATATATATATAGTTAATTAAAAGTATTAATTAAAAATATAATTTAGACTGTAGATTCTATAATCCAATCATTTTAATTAAAAAATAGTGTTAATTAATTATATAATTTAGAATGTATATTTTATAATACACTCATTTTAATTGAGTTTAAATAGTGTTTCCCACACTCATTATTCTCTATTTTTAGTATTTTGTTAGAGGTATATCAAATTAGTGTTTTTATTTGAATATATATATATATATATATACACACACACAAAATAGTAGTAGGGAGGAAATGCTAGGTCATTATGCTACTAATCCCTCACAAGGGAATAACAACGTTCAACAATAACACCCTTATGTATATAAATTAAAATATGTCAATACATATGGCATATGACATACATATGTACAAATACCTTCTTCATACCATTTTTCCAATTTAAAAAATTTCTTGGCCTCTCTTTGCACCTTTGGGGCAATTTCTAGTTTAGGAATATGCACTTGTGGTAGTCTTTTCATATGTGTATTTTGGATTTCTTTCTCTTATCCTTCTCCATGAAACTACCCCTGCCATGACTTATCAACAATTGTGACTAGTTACTATATAAGTACACCATCACATTGCATTGTATCAATCATAATCTATCTCACATACATTTATTATTTATATTATTTATCCAAAATTTATATCAATCTATTGTCCTTATGTTGAATATTTGTGAGGAAATGAACTCTTATTCATTGCAAAATACATTGGCATCACAATACCTTATTCTGTGAGGAAACTATGTTTTGAACACACTGTGTGCTTTGTAAACATGGTTACAGAACCATCAAGATTGTATGGTATTTTTTGGGAAATGAGCTCTTAGTCATTGCAAAATAGATTTCCATCATAATACCTTATTTTGTCAGGAAACTATGTTTTGAACACACTCTATGCTTTGTAAACATGGTTATAGCACTATGAAGATTGTATGGGATTTCCTTTTGGGTTCCTTGGGTAATTACTAGCTTGATGAGATTACTAATATTCCTTTCCTCTATTAAATAATGTGCAAACCACATGCTACAAGCATACAATATTTTACTGTGTGTTTTAGTTTGCTTTGATATTTTTGGTTGATCTAAGTTATTAAAATAGAAGGAATTATTTGTAATCTCACCTACAACCATATGCTCCATGCCCATGTCATTGGATTGACCCTGTAGCGCTCGGTGAATAGGTAGAAGAATGGGTATTGGCAATGCCTTGTCCAAGCTTACCCTTATTCCTTTCCAATTTGACTAATTTGTTGGTGGATGTGGTGAATGTCCAATCAAGCACCCCATAGCCTATCACTATTGTAATTCTTGAGTTTAATTAATAGGCATTCTATTCCTTGAACTACATTTCACACTTCCCTTTGTTGATTTGTTCTGTGATGGAATAACACATAAACTACATTGATTCGTTGTGTGATGGCATAGCACAAAAACTGCAATGAGACCAAATGTGGGAAAGAAAAACAAAGCAAGTGTTGTGACCACACATTCATTCAAAACAACATAGATATTTTTTTTTCATTCACTTTGTATTTGGTCTTATGTTACTACTCTTCAACATATGCCTAACCTTACATCATCTTGTATGTGTCTCCTTTGCACATACCTTAGCAGTTTTGAGGAAGGCCTTCCACAGTGACATGATTATGGGGAGCACTGTTGGAGAACTTCTATAAATTAGAGCCTTTACTTCCATTTTGTGGAATATCCACATTTTCTGAGTACATCTTCCCAATTGTTCATTTTGTACACAACTTTGATACCATACAAGGAACTGCAGCATATGTGAGTTCTATAGTGGGGACCTCCCATAATTATACATTGTCATTCAAACTCCCACAACTACTACTAATTCCTCCCAGGATTACGTCATCCCACACATTCCCTTTTTGTGTGACTTTGAACCATTGAGGGAAACTCCATTTGGGATGAGTTGTTATAAAGGTCTCTACCATCGGTTAATAAAAATGTTTTCACCATTGTACTATCAAGTCAAGTCCTCCTCACTCTATGTTTAGCTACTCTTCCAACTATACCTAATTCGTAAATTGTCAACAACTAGCCATTCTTTCAACTTTAATTCTACACCTTGAATTTTGCGGTAAATAACTTTAATGGGTGATAACTTCTAATCTAAGAGGCTTTTAGCAAACTTCCATATACCACTGAAAAAATCTTTTGAAGTCAATTCCACGTGCACTTGAATTGATGTGTTATTCTAGAAATGGTTCCAAATTCTTTGTACCTTCACAGTTCTTTTCACTTGAGGTGATTTGTTATTCTAGAAATGGCTCCAAATTGTCTCTACCTCCACAATTAATTTCCTTTTCCATACATGTGCTCACCTCAATTCTTCTTGCAATCTTCTCTTTTTTTTCCATTTCACCACCTTTGATCTAGATAGATCACCATTAACATATGTGACATCAATGACCTAATGGAAACATCTTTGTCAATACTTATCCAACATCCATGTTATGCCAACAACACCTTTGACAATGGAAACATATTCTAACAATCTACCATCATCTTCCTTGCCTTTTCTATCAATGATAACATACTTCTAACAAAATTTATAGTTTTAAAGAAAAAAATATAGCATGTTTTAATTGCTTGACGAAGTGAACTACACTAGGGACTAAAACTACATTATATATAGATATAGATATAGGATACAAGAAATAAAACACAAAAAATAATCAATGTTTGAAGAAAATCACACCTTAGCTCATGGTCATGACATACTCCCCTACTTTATTCATTTATCGTCCTCAAAAACACCATCATACATCGTCGCAAAGTGTCGCTAGCTCCAACGTCTTGAAAATTTCCACGTTGCCTACCTCTTCTCCGTCTTCACATAAAACATCAAGGCTTATCCCTCCATGAATAGGAAGTCTCCTCAATATATGATCATCAATCCACATTCGTCGCAATCTTCACATGTTGCACCTTCATGGAAGGTTGGTCCCTCCAATTAGACTACATGCCATCGCTACAACATATATCATGTCTGACCTCATCATTTATCGTCATCATGTGAATCAATTCATAATAATCCATCCAACACAACATCTCAGTCATAACCAAGACATCTATTGTTAGACCAAATTCTCTCAAATTTGATCTTAGCTTCTCTTCCAACTATGTCGACTATTAAACTACAACAACTAGACGTTTCAACTTTAAATATGTATTTGAGTTTTGTGGTACATAACTTTGACGGGCAATAACTTGCAATCTAGGAGGATATTATGAGACATCCATAAAAAACTATAGATATATTTGAGAGCTCTATCCATATAAGTGGTTTCCACTTGCATTTGAAGTTGTCTTTGCACCTTAATAATTATTTTCCTTTACCATACATGTGCTCATATTCATTCTTCTACCAATATTCTCTTATTTTTCCATTTCATTACCTTCTATCTAAATAAACCACAATTGACACGTGTGATATCAATGCCCTAATGAAAACACCTTTATGAATTATAATAAAACCTCCCTCATATGCCAACAACATATTTGACAATGACAACATTTTCTAACAATCTACCCATCATATTCTCCTCCTATGCAACCAATGAAAAAATATTTCTAACAATATCCCACTTTCGCATTGACGGAAACACTTTAAGCAAACAAAAACACATCCCCAATAATCATGTAAAGATAAGTGTACTTTCCTTTTATTCTCTTATCCTTTGTAGATGTTTCTCCCCCTATGATGCACTTATCCTTTGTGTACTTCTTCTCTAATGTACTTCTCCCTTTTGTTGTTTTAGTTTGGTTCATCTCCTCCCCCTTTCGTTTTATTTGATATACTTCTCCACCCTTGAGATCAATGGAAAATATACTAACATTCCCCCCTTATTAACAAACTCCCCCTATCTTGTTGATCCTACAAACATGTAGACTACTTCTTCTTACACTAATAACTTTAGGTATCTTTGAGTTGATCTAAGTAGCTTCCTTTCTTCCCGATGGAGAATATTGAGTTGAAAGGAGATGATCAATTACTCCCAATCTCATCCTCAAGTAGTCAAGAGGGATTTCTTTCTAAAATAACACATATGTATCCAACTGAGCAAGGAGAAAAATCATTCGCATTGGTTTGTCTCAGCTAGGCTTTCATTCATGATAGTGCCTCCCTATACACATACACATGACCTCTAGAAATAAAAACAATCTATCTTATGCATTACTGACACCATTGACTTATCAACTAATAAACAACAATCTATGCCATTTAGAAGTGCTTATATGACAAATAGAAAGGGACTCTCAATAATGTATGCTTAAACCAACTGTGCATTCTTTCTCATCCCAAATGAATTCGTTTTAACCCTTTGTTGGAGAAAAGGGTAATGTGGAGAGGCTCGAGGAAAATGGTAACATGTAGAGAAAGGAAAAGGGGGCTGTGGTAAAAGGAATGAAATATGATATTCTTAGGTCGTAGTTCTTAGAAAGTACAACAAATGTCACTTAATGGATTTATAAATTATATGTAGTAATTAGTTTGCAAATTAATTTTAAAATTTATTATTTAAAAAAAAACAATGAAAATGTAAAATGTATTTCATTAATTACAAATATAATAATAAACCCATATTTAATTAACAAATAGAATATACTATAATAGTTTTAACATATTGTTGAAGATAAGGATAATGGAATGGGGTGTTATAGTGATTATGTACTTATTAACTAATGAAGAAAATATATTTAATTAATTAATTTTTTTAGGAATTTCTATAAGTAGTATAGTTTTTTTCTTTCTCAATTAAAATTATTATAAATATATTTATAACTTCTTTATTATATTTATCTTCTAATTTGAAACTGTAATATTCTAATTCCTATCATTTTTAATCATTTCATGGATACAAATACAATAAACTTTGCAATTTTTTTTTACATCTACATATGAGGTTGTAGATGTATAAACATAAAATATTAACATATGAACTATGCTTTCCTTCCATTCTTGATATGAAACATACATAAAAATCCCATGTTTATGCTTTTTTACATAGTTTCTTAGATTAGAATCTTGCTATATATTGGTGGATATATAAAATACAAATCAATTATATATAAAATTGAAAAGAAAAATATCAAAATATTAAAAAAAAAGCTAAAAGGTACAAATACATTGTCATAAAAGTAAATTTGTTGAAATGAATGAAAATGATAAGCCATGGCCATCATCGTTAATGTTAAACATATCAAAATGGCTTTAAAATTAAAATTATATTTTATTTACTTTATTATTAGTAGAATGGAGAACTATAACCACCATATGCAATAGGTGCATGAAGCTACTAGTAATTAGCTATAACCATTAAGGTGCACTAAGATAATGCTAACCCATTATAACCTCTAAGTGCACTAAGATGTCCTCAAACACATTATAATTACTAGGTGCACCAAGTTACTCCTAATATGGATGTGAGTAAATAGGGAGATTAAGCTCAAAATATTAATTTAATACTTTATCTATTGTCTAAGAGTCTTAGAAAACAACACAAAAGCCCACTATTTCACCAATATAAACCGAGGAAGAGTATAAAACCACCTTTCTCACAACGTATGATTATTAAGTTTTCTTAAGAATAGATTATTTTAAAAATATTTTTATCATATTTATTATATTAAACTTTATTTTAAGGACCACCCAAAAAATCCTCAAAGTGTTGGGTAAACTACACCCATCCTATGATATTCACAATTTAATACTTGATACGTCGTCTCAAAGCCTTAGAAAAGCACACCATTTGAAAGACGTCCCCGGTTGGGAGAGGGAAGCGTATTAAAACCATAGTTACCAAATTCTACCGAATTGGCTTGAAAAATTCGAATACTCGACAGTTCGATTCGGTGCGGTGATTAATACGGTTAAATTCGATTCGAGGGAAATATATTAGCTTTGGTTTCTTCTTCCCAATAATACAACTGACGTGGATGGACTTGGTATTATTAAAAAGGGTGAGACTCGTAGTATTTCACCGACTAAGAACATTTCTAATTTCCCTTGCTCGAATAGAGAATGCTTAGCCAACATGTGTCCATGCAGGTCACTCAATGTTACGGTTAAGATTCTATGTATAGAAATAAATAAACTTTAGATGGCATATATAAAGAAGAAAAATAAAAAAGTTAAAAAGGCAGAACAACATAGAAGGTAAAATTGATATTAGAAAATTTATGCTTTTTCAATCTTGAAACCAAAATGTGTGATGTAACTTAATTTTAAGTAATTAGTTTTTATTTATGGAAGGATTGATGTTTTGGAGAGAAAAGATGTTTTGGAGAGAAAAGATGAATAGTAAATTTTTTAGATAATTTTATTTATAAGATTGTTATATTATTTAAAATTAATAAAAATATTCATAATTCAAGATAAATTGTGAAAAAAAATAATAAAAAAATATTTTTATAATATCTATTATCGAATTTTTTGCGAATTGAATTTTTTCATTCGAATTTTTATCTTATCGAATTCGAATTCAAACTTGAACTTAGTAACTATCAATCATGATACCTTTCTTTTTATCTTATCAGATGTCATTCTCAAATTGATCTAAACTTTAATAGAATCGGTAGCAGCAGATAAGGCGAAGGTGAAAATTGTGAGCAAAGTTGGAACCTCAGTCTAATATTTGGTGTGGCGAAGCGAGGAGAGAAGAGAAGGCAAGGACACTGTTACTGTTTTCTAATTTCAGAGTGAAGAGAACAGAAGGCGATTGTTGTTACTGTTTTCTAATTTCAGAGTGAGTGCCATGGATCGTTATGTTATTGTTGAGGAGTTGGGAAAAGGAAGTCATGGAACCGTTTTGAAGGCAATGGATAAGGTTACGGGTGAATTTTCGGCCATCAAGAGACTCAACGGAAACTTCTCTAGATATGAGGATTACGCAGAGGTGAATTTTTTAGCAGATTTGAGGTTTCATCCCTCATGATATCATATTGGAGTGCACCACGTTGTACGCGGTGCTTGAGCTGATGGACTGCGATCTGTCAGAGCTCCAGAGAAGAGGGACAGGTCGTTCGTTCTCTGAGGACGAGGTGCGAAGCTTTTGCTTCCAGATTTTGAAAGGGCTTCAAGGCATGTCTTATGAAAGATATTGTCACAGGAACCTGAAACTACAAAATTTATTAGTGAGGGGAGGTACGTCTATTAAAATTGCTGATTTCGGGCTGGCTACTAGAATATGGACTAATAAGCCACTGGAATCATATGTTGGGACACGCCCATATTGAGCACCCGAACTTTTGCTTGGACCCACTGAATATGGTTTGTCCAATGACATTTGGGCAATGGGCGTTAGAAAGGTAGTCGGGTAGTCAATGTTGTAATAATCTTGAATCCAATGGTTTTTTCTTTGAAAAATATAATAAAGAAAATGTTGTAAAATGAAGGCTTAGGAACCCCTCTTGCCTCTGTACTCAAAATAACATGCAAAAATCAAAGGAATAAGTGTCACAATATTTTATCAATTTGAGATGATGTCAGTATGAAGTAAGATCTAGAGACACATGACATACATTTTTAATTTTTTCAGATGGTCAGAGGGGCCAAATATAAGTGACATGTGTCACCATTCAAATGGCACCATGTGTAAATAGTGACATAAGAATGACATCACCCCAAAAGATTTCCTTAGATTGAATTATAAGGGGTGCATATGAAGAGCTCACAACTCACTGGGCACTGGGTGTATGTGGAAGTTGTTAGAAATAGATCACCTAGATTAGTCATTGATTAGTTTACAGTGCGGTAGTGGTTCCCACCAAGACACATCATCCTATTTCCCACAAACCAGAAGGTTTCAAGTGAGTGCAATAGAGGATGCTCTCAGCTGACAAAGAACTGGGAGATGGTAGTGTGTATAAAGTGGAGCACTGGGACCAATGGGAATGACACATGTAGACGAATGATGGACCCGCATGGACACATAATCCTAGATAATACTTAACATATAAATAGTGTATGGCGCCAAACTTAAATACTAAGACAAGAGCATGGAGAAATTTTAAAATAAAATAATCTCTCGGGGCTTAAGGGAAAATGGGCCCAATGGAGTTATAATTAGCAGTTCTTTATTTATGAAAAACACTTTGGTCCTATGCTAAAGGGAAAATTGTTGCTTAATCCATATTAAATAGAGTACTAAAATTAATGTTTGAAGGCTTTTGTGTGAATGGATAAAAAACGCTCAAAGTTTGCATTTACACCATATCTTGTGCAAAACCACCACATTGACAACACTACTAAAACTAAAAGTCAAGGCATGAATGAGTTAGAACTGCAAATAGTGGAATGAATAGAATTGGATATAGATTGGATAAAATGGATAAATTTGGTAGTTAACCAAATTTAGAAAAATCCATGCTAAATCGTATAACTCACCAGAAAGGAGGAAAACAATAGTTCAACTCAAAATTTCTTGAAGAAACATGCAAGAAATAATTGATGAATCGAACAACACATTTAGAAGACCTAGTTAAAGCAAGACATAAATAAAATATAAATACTCTCTTCATGGCCCAAAATTTACTCGTAACCTTATCCATTGTCTTCCAAATGGTTCCATGAGTTCCCTTTCCCAACTCCTCAACAATAACATAACGAAACATGGCATTATGAAATTAGAAAAAATTAGCAATCACCTCCTCTTCTTGCTAATTGTTAGACTGATGTTGCAACTTTGCTAAGGGTTTTCACCTTATCCTTATCTGCTACTATCGATTCGATCAATGTTTAGATCAATTTGGGAATGATATATGATAAAAAGAAGAATGATTCATGTTTTAATATGCTTCCCTGGGGTTATGGTGGGCTTTTGTATTATTTTCTAAGGCTTTGGGATGACGTGTAAATTATTAAATTGTGAATATCATATCATCCGTATGGTTTTACCCAATCCTGAATAGCATAACCTCGTGGTTCTACCCAATCCTTAGAGGATTATTTGGTGGGCCCACTTAAAATTTTAATATAGAAAACATGATAGAAATATTTCTAAAATATCTTTTTATTATGAAAATTTAGGAGTGATATATGGTTAAAAAAAGGTTGTATACCCCTCCTTCGACTATACTAGTGAAATAGTGGTATTATGTGTCCTTTTCTAAGACTCTCGAACAATATGTAAAGTATTAAATTATTAATAATATAGCAGTGGTTGTATTTTTTCCCCAACTATCAAAGGATTTTTGGAGGATACTTTTGGTGTGTCTACTTAAAAGTTAAATATAATAAAGATAGTACAATTGTTTGAAGAATAATTAAAAAATAATAATAATAGGCTATGGAAATTCAAAATTATAATACATATTTAATATTTTCATTTCAATGTTTTGACACAGTTTTGAAAAAAAGTATAAATGAATTAAATATAATTTTATCATTATAATTGTTATTAACTAAAAATTTCTTAAACATTATTTTATAGAAAAAATAACGAATTTCAAAACCAATGTGTATATTTATTAAAAACATTTAAAACCAATTAATATCCTTATTGTTTAAATCAATCACTATGATATATTATAAAACATATATATAACACCTTTGAGTGATGTGTTTCAGTCATGAAAAATGGGTCATGAAAATATATTGTTTCATTTCATTCACTATAATCTTATTTTCTTTCCCTATTATCATTTTTGGCAAGTCTCTTTTTAACTATCATTCTTCCCAATGGATAATAACTTACAAGGTCGCAATTTTGAATAATTGAGAGCGTATCCATTACTTGAAACTCTTTTTGTTTCATATTCTCCTCTTTTATATATAATTTAAAACTTAATTCATTGTTTTATTAATATTTTGTTGAATCATAAATCTTTTTAACTAAATATGTTAATCTATCTAATAAACTTACCAAAACATAAAAAGTGTGAAGAAACCATCTTTCAAAATCTCTAAAACAATTTATTCAAAACATATTTTTAATACATATAAAAAAATGCATTTTTACTCCACAATATAGTTTCCTTTTCAAACTCATAAAAGCTTTTTATATGAAATATTATGAGGATAATCTCCCTATTTACTCATATCCATATTAGGAGGACTTAGAGGTTATAATGGGATAGATCCATTTGTGCACCTTAATGATTATAGTGAATTAGAGGTAGCTTCATGCACTATTGCATATCATGCTTATAGTTCTCCATTCTACTAATTACAAACTGAATAAAAATCTAATAAATAAAATTTATTTTTAAATTCAAAGCCATTTTGAGATGTTAAATATTAAAAATAATACCTTATTATTCTCATTCATTTAAAAAAAATACTTTTATGACAATTTGTTTGTACTTGTAGATTTTTTTAATAGTTTGATATATATTTTTTAAATTTTATATTAATTGATGTGTATTCCACATGCCTAGCAAGAAATAGCAGCCTTATAATTTAAAAGACTATATAAAAATAAAAATAAACATGAGATTTGTAAGTATGTTTCATATCAGGAATGGAAGGAAAGTCTAGCTCATATGTTGATATTTTACGTTTATATTAGGTGGATGTACAAATAAATGGGAGGCTTCATAGTGAAATGGAATGATGGTAATATGAGCCCATTAGCTAATGCTTCCTATAGTGTCAATATGGTTCCCAATGTAGATATACTTCTTTCTAGTTACAAAGTAAAGCCTTAAAGGATGTAATAAATTAAGCTCATCCATCTGCCCATTAGAAGGTCAAGGGAATGGGGTTATTTCAATGGCGCCATCCAAGGAGGCCTTCTTGGATATGGAGAAAGGGAACCCTTTTCCTATTTTATATTCATTTCATTATGTTTAAAAATAGATTGAGAGGTTATTTCATTGGGTTCAAAACAAGATTCACAAGTTATTCTAATATTTTTTGTGTGTGCTTATAACACTAAAACTATTTATATATTTAGCTTTATAGGAATAACTTCTAAATTTAGTAACTTTCGATGATTCTCTTATTCCATGTATCAAGAATCAAATATATTACAAAAGCACTTATCCAAAGGACTCCATATAGAGGTTGGAAAATAGACACTAAAAAAAAGAATCTATTACAAAATCCGTCAAATATGTTGTTTGAATACTACGATAAGATTAATATAATGGTATTGAGAGATGTTTATGGTATTTGTATAACCATACTAGAAAAGGATTTACACTTGAAGAGTAGAAATGATTATTATTTTTTATAAGCATATAAGATTCAAAGAAGGCATGATAGCTTTGCTACTTATAATTGTATTTTGTTCACACTCCAAGAGGACGTTTGAGTCAAGGAGGAAAATGAGCATATTTGTTTATTGATAGTTGTGAAAGTATTAATAGTTTATAGCCTTGAACACAATTTTAGATTTTGAGTATCTATTTATTATATAGTATAGAATGCATATGCACATATATAAATATGATTTTTTTACGAATATAATTAATAATTTTTTAATGGTAAAAATAAAAATATATATTGTAAACAACAATTTATATAAGTTTTTTTTATTAATTAGTAGTATTTATTTAGGATTGACCATTTTTTATTGTAAAGCTTATCATAGCTCAATTATCAAACAATAATAAGGAAACAAGGAAATCCATCATTCCTTCGTGAATGTAGGATAACACCCCTTGAAACTTAATACTTTAATTTTCTATTTTCAATATAGTGGAAATCTATATTAAACTTTAAAAAATAAATATGTTTATATTAAATTGTAGAAAGACATTTTTTTATACAACCTCATATGTAGATGTCAAATAAAATGTAAAAATATTATATTTCCAACTATGAAAAGATTAAAAATGATGAGAATTAGAACATACAAATATAATAAAAACACTATAAATATTTTTATAATACTTTTAATTGAAAGAGAAAAAACCTAATATTACTTATAAAAATTACACAAAATTTTTAATTTATTAAATATATTTTCTTCATTACATTCCATGGTGGTTAATAAATTACACACTCCCTATAACACCCCACTCCATTATCATTATCTTCATATATCTTTAAACATATTACAATATATTTATTAATTAAATGTTGTTTTATTATTATATTTATAATTAATCAAATACATTTTCGTTATGTTGGTTAAAAAAATCATAAATTTTAAAATTAATTTGTAAATTCATTACTATATATAATTTAAATTAATATATTATGCAAAACATATGTAAATCCCTTAATCGATATTTCTTGGAAGAAATACGACGTCAGAATATTATTTTTCTTTTATTTTACCACAAACTCTTTTCTCTCAATGGTATCATCTGTTTTGTCAAATAAAGGCTTAAAACGAATTGACTTAAAATGAGAAAGAATGCACAGTGCGCTGCAAGAGAGGATAACCATTGAAGCCTTGTTATGATGTACCATATCTTATTAGTGTGGATTTTCTCTCCATGTTACCATTTTTTCTACGAATAAAAGGTTAAAAAGAGTTGCCATAAAATGAGAAATAATGCACACTATGCTACATGAGAGGATTACCAATGAAGTCTTTCTAGGATGTATCATATCTTATTATTGTGGAGAATGTATGTATCTATATATATGTTACAAAACAATTATCTTAATAATTTTAGTATATATATAAATTGTGAAAAAAAAAGAGAAAAGAAATATTTATATATAATAAAAGAATGTATTTTTAGTCTCTTATGTAGCTCACCTGGAAAAGCAATTAAAACATGTTATAGTTTTTTATATTTTGGTTTTTTTAAGCTATACATTTTGACAAAAATATATTGTCACTGATGGCGAAGATAAAGAAGATGATGGGAGATTGTTAGAATATGTTGTCAATGTCAAAGGTGTTGCTAGAAAAAGCAGGATGTTGGACTAATACTTTTTTCATTAGGTCGTAGGTGTCAAAGGTGTCAATGGTGGTGTATCTAGATCAAAGATAGTGAAGTGTAAAAAGAGGGAGGTTCCCAGTATAAAACTCACCTTTGCAACGATTCCCTGGATGGCGTCAAAGTTGTATGAAAAAGGGAACAAATGGGATGATGTACGAATGGGTTAAGGTGGACATTCCACACAATCGCAACAAAGGCTCTCATTTGTAAAATTTCTATAATAGTGGTCCCTAGACCCATGTCACTCTCTAAGGCCTTTCTCGGAAGTGCTAACACATGTGCAATGGAGAGGCATCCGATATGATGTAAGGGTAGTCATACGTGGCAGAGTTGTTGCACAAGACCAATAGAAAGGAAGTCGAGAAGTCATAACAATTCATGTCGTAAGAATCTTGAAGCTAGTGGGTGTTGCGTTGACAATCTTAACAAAGAAATTGTTGCAAAAGAAGGGCCCAAGAACACCTCTTGCATCTATACTCACTGTAGCATGGATATATAAAATGAAGATGTGTGTGAGTATTTTATTGGTTTGAGATAACATCAACATGATTTCAGACATAGGGACACATGACATGAATTTTCAATATTTTCAACTATTGACATGTGATATTTGGGATTAGGTAAATCCATGTAAATATTGTAAATAGAAAATAAGGAGAATTATAAGATGAAGAGACATTGGGAGATGAAACCCAAGAATCTCTCCATCCATGGACAGATCTATCATCAATCATAATGCAATACAATTCGAGTTGAGGAGTTACCTCCTCGTCTGAAATGGTATTAGAGCCAACCCTTTTTTTGGCTTCCTTTCTACCCTTGTAACTCCCTCCTCACTCTATTCTACTTATTTTGGAGATCTACCTCTATTCTTCATATTTTTGCATAACTGGCAACTCTGTCTTCCATTCGACCATACCTATCCAAAGCGATCCCAACGAAAAAACTCGACATATGACATACCAAGTTTATGGAGGAGCCCACGATAGCCATTACAACGAACAAACTCAACATATGACATACCAAGTTTATGGGAGAGCCCACGATAGCCATTATATGTGCACTACGCTTCCCTCCTCTCACCTTCATTTGCTTCCCTCCTCACACTTCTAAGCCTATAGATGGAAAATATCAATGCTTTCGAGAGACTCATCATACTTCCATTTGCATGCCTCCCTCAACCAATGTGCTCTGTAACTCCTTTCCATCATGCCTATTACACATTGGGTTGTCACAATATCGAGGACTGCCATGGTATTATAAAATTTGTCAAGTGAAAAGTCTAGCTCAATCATACCTCAACCCACCCTTTTACGAAGCATTGAAGCTCCTACTGATTGGGTTTTTAAATTGGGTTATTGTTCCCTAAGAAGATTAATTTTCTCGGTAAAAATGGCTGGCCTTCCATACTCTTCTAACTATGATGGGGTTATAAATTCACTACTACAGGTATACCTCGTAGCCATGTTTCTGAATCTATTAAATTTTCTCAATGGGTTATCCAAAATCACTTGTCGAGGTTCTAAATGAAGTTCTTTTATTGCTTCAATTTTCCAAGTTCCATAGACACAAGTTCAAGGTGTGAAATTGTTGTATGGTGAATGTGATGGTTGGTATAGAGTGCAAATGTCTCTTGTTATATGTTGGATGGTGGATATATAATACATGAACTTTGAAGAATGTATGCTCCTTTATGTGTTGAGTTTTGTAAGGGACATATTGTATATGTATAATATAAGTGATGATGTTTTGGATACATAGCCACTAAATTTTATCACAAATACATGATTTTTTCTGTGCAACCATTGAATTTTTTTGAGGTAAAATCTGTTTCTTATAATGCATTCACTAATTTCTATTGTGGGAGTGGTTCTTACTAGTACGTAGAACTATCTTGAGTGGTCCTAGAAGATAAAACACAACCTCATTTTTAATGAGTTGTGGAAAGGTGTTTGTGAAGGAGAAGGAGACAATCACCCTACAATGCCCACTTCAGATAAGGAGCTTACCATTTGGGAAATAAAAAACAGCAAGGCCTATGCTTTTATTGCAGCATTAGGAAATGAAGAAGTGAGTCACCATATTTATCCATTTTCAAATGCTTTTGAAGCCATAAAGAAGTTGAAGGAATTGTGTGTCTCACACTTTGAACTTGAACTTGTTCAATTAATGATTAAGTTTATAATGATCTATTATAAATCAATTAATATAAAAAAAAACTAATAAAATGATAAAGGATTAAATAACATAATGAAGGGGGAAAGTAAGGATAGTGAGGTGTGAAAGCTTGAGAGGTGAAAAATTTAATTTAAATGAAGATGGGAGGAGCTTAAGAATCAATATGACTAATACACACACACACACACATGAGGAAAATATATGAGAATAAGAGATCGAAATTGCTAAAAAAGATAAACATCAAAATAATTAGCAACTGGAAGGGACAAATCAAAGATAAATCACAGGGGGGATTGAAGAGAATTATTGGAGCCCAAGTGTAAAGTTAGGTTAATTATGAAAATTTATTGTAAATATAAAATGTACATGTGAAATGACATCAAATGTAAACGTAAAAGGAAAGTATGAACTAATATGAAACATAAATTCCATGACATGTGCATTTCTAATGGAACGAAAGTTATATAAATATATTTTTATTAAAATATTATGAAAATCCCTCCTAGGTTTAAGGTTAGTAGTTTTTGTTGAAACATATGTGTAATTATATTTGGGGAGAGGTATCTCAAGTTTGAATGGGAGATAATGATTTTTGGGTTGCGTGTGAGGAGTTTTATGAGAGGTTGTGTAGCCTCCCTACCACCACGACAGGGGGATCCATATTCTGATGTAAATGTCTATTTAGATTTAATGAGAAGAATCCATATTCCAGAGCCATGTTTTTATTTGAAGTAGTTTTTTGTGCATTGCAACAACTTGTGGGTTAGTTTGTTTTACAATTTTGTGTTGAAACAACATGATTTTCAGGCAAAAAAAATTGTGAAATATGATGTGTCAGTTTTAGTTTGTTGTTTGTAGATATTGTACATTCAATTTCTGCAACTGTGTGTCATTTGTTTTGTTGTCCATTAATGATATTAAGTTGAGGTCGGCAAGAGAATCTTTATCTCTTCTATTGGAAACAATTTTGTGTTTTAAATTATAGCAAATTTATGGGCTTATTTCTAGTTTAGTGTGTTTATTTGTAGCAATAATCCTTATTCATTTGCAGTTGTTTGTGTCATACTCTGCAAAAACTATGATTTTGCAGTGCTTGGTTTTATTTATGTTGGTCGCATAATGTATTTGCTTCCTCCGCTGACGGTGTCACAACTATCTTTGTTTCTATTGTATTTTGTGTCACAACTATCTGTATTTGTGTTGTTGTCTCTATTTGGATCGCTGTCCATGTCACAACTGTTTGTTTTCTGTCATTCTTTGTGTAGTATTTGTCTATGTAGAAACTATCTATATTTCTACAATTAAAAAGGTAAATAAATAAATAGAGTGAATTATAATAACTCATTATTAACACACATCATATATATATATGGGGTTATATATTTCATTAAAATATTTTGGTTTGAAGGCAAGAACTTGTACATCTTGAACCAAAATTTCTTTCGCAAATACCCAAAAACTCTAAGAAGGATGGACATAGTTGGTGTCTACATACAACTACTTTGAATTGACTTTCTTCATACAACACTTATAAAACACCTAAAAGCACTATATATTTGCATAACATGACAAATACAACTAAGTGATAAATGTCCCACTGCATTTCCTCCAAAACCAGATTGGCTTGTTTTTTGTTTGCTTTGCTAAGGATGGGAGGGCTAACCTACGATATCCCCTAGGGAAATCTCTTCTTACAATGTTGAGTTCACATGTCATTATGGTAGGGAATCCTTGGATGCACCATTGTGAGCCTCATCAATATTTTCTTCCAATGTTAGTATTAATGTTGCTCCAATGCTCTATATAATTTGTTGAGCCAATTCTACTTGATTTGAAACCTTTGACTCTGCCATTAGTGTTGCATTGAACCAAAAAAACTAATAGATCAATGAAATATAAAACCATTATGGAAATGTTGTTGTTTGGATAAAAATACATTGAAGGCAAGGAAGTCACGCATGTATTTTTCTTCTTGGATGGAGTAACACAGGATTCATAGATTCTAACTGATTTATTAACCTCTCAAACTCTCCTCAACTTTTCCTCTCATTGAGGAGACATGATGAACACCATCCAAGTGGCCACACGGACTCATCCCTCCATGTAAAGTTGTGGCATCCACAACAAAAAGGGAGTTATATTTATTAATATAATTTCAAAATAATCCCTAAAAGGAAGAAATGATGAGACTCGTCACATTATTTTACAATTAATCTCAATTAATAATTGAAGAAATATGGTTCTTATTATACTCCTCGTGGAATTGAATGGGAAAATTGAGATTAGGAAAATCGAGATTGGGAAAATCGAGATTGGGAAAACTGAGATTGGGAAAAGCGAATAAGTATGTGCGCACGTGACGAGTTGGCGGGCTGACGTGTGATGTGGATGACTTGGTGGGCCAATGTGTGGAAAAAATGAGTTGGTGGGCCGATGCATTGCTTGGCATTTTCATGGGCGGATTTGTGTGGTTGACCGACCCAACTTAACCATGGAGGACACATATATATATGAGTGGTGACTTAGTGGAGGAAGGATCATCAAAGTTCAAGTGAACAAGTGTGGAACAACACTTGGGCAAGCAAAGGACAAGCAATAGAAGGACAAGAAAGGTGCAAGAAGACTAACAGCTCTGGTACCTTGCAAATACAGGAAGGAGACAAGCCACAAGAGTTCGGGCGAACTGTTTTGGGTAGGTCTGTACGGTGGGCGGACAATTTTGTGGTTGGGCCAGCTGAACGGTGGGCACTCTTCCCCAACGAATGAGTTGTGAAAGGTGACTTGATGTGGTGGGCCCTCTTGTTCGCGGACGAGTGCAGAAGGTTTGCAGTGCAAATGAGCTACGGAGAGCGCAGGTGCAATGAGCTATGGAGGGCATCGAGTTGCGACAAGCTACGGAGGGTGACCTAATGTGGTGGGGTGGGAACCTTTGCATGAGGGGCAGCTGTGATAAGCTGTGGAGGGCTACCCAACCCGAGGAGTTGGGCACCTCTACCTAGTGACAAGTAGCACAACCCAACGAACAAGGGAAGTCCTCAATGATGAAAGTGGGTGCTGCTGAATGGAAGGGAGACCCGACCTAGTGAGGTGACTGACCCAACACGAGTAGGCCGATTTGTTGAAAATTGGAAAGCTTTGTCAAGGTGAAAATTGGGGTTTCTAAGCAAAGGTTGAACTTGTAATTGTATTGGTAAAATACTGAATTATCATTATTGGGAAGACTCTAATGTGGGAGTTGGCCCTCCCAATAAAAGAAAGTATTTCCTCTATGCATATTTATATGATGATAATGATGAATATTAATTTCGTTGTGTAAAATGATGAATGCTTAGTAAAATTTAAGAAAAATAACTAAGTGTTGAATGTTAGGTGTATCCTGTACTCATAAGTATTGGTGAAATGAAAGTGGGTAGTGGTGCTGCAACTGCCTATGTGTGGTTGGAAGATCACCCCCGAGATAGGGGCCTAACAGGTGGTATCAGATCTTGATTCAGATGAATCGAGATTTGCAAAAGGAAGTGATACAACTGCACTTCATGAGAGTTTGTATCAAGAAGCATTGAACATTGAAGTGGATACTTCATGATAGTTGATATATGTTGCTAGCAGTTAGTATTGGGGTTTAAAGCTTGATGACCATTTAGGGTAAAGAAGGTATTGGATACTTGCCTAACAGATGAAGATGGTCGAAAGATCATTTCAAAAAATTGAAGACATGACACATTTTTGGAAAGATGAGATGCATAAATGTTATGAAGCTCTTGAGCAAGAGTGGGAACTCTTGATATACATGGGGGACAAGATAGTGGACATGGGGAAGGACTTGAGTAATCTTCATGGAAGGACTATTGAACTCGATGAACTTGATGAGAAGATACGACATGGTGATCGAAGAGTCCAAGAACTCATGGATGAACGAGTTAGACTAAGGGAGAAAAGCACCATGTTGCAAGAAAATGCCAAGGGACTTGAGGACGACATTGAGAGGGACTTTCTTGCTAGAAAGCCCATTGTTATAGAACAGGATGACCTCAATTACATTGACAGACTTGGGGACAATCACCAAGACATGAAGGAATATGTTTGAAAGATTGGGTCACTTCGAATGGGAGAATTCAATGTGTGCCAAGTAGGTGCACTTAAGGAGAAAGCGATGGAGGAGAAACTTGATGAAGCTCAAGGTAAGCCAAGATTGAATTGATTAGATGAACCAAATAGGGAGTTGAGGTACCTCAGGAAGGAATTTAGGTCGAAATGTAATTCAAAAGACTCTTCGGAGGTGAAGTTATTGAAGAAGGTTGCAGAGATAAGATGTAAGATCAAGCCTAGAGAGGATGGAAATGACTTTAGGCTGATTTTTGTGTAGGAAACCATACATGGCAAGAAGTTTGCTACATCGGTGGACACAGGGGCCACTCATAGCTTCCTTACCAGGAAAGAAACAACATCTTTTGGGAAGAAATTTGAAGTGGGGAGAGAGTCGATTACGATAAATGATGAGGTCAGACATGATATATGTTGCAGCAATGGCATGTAGTTGAGTTGGAGGGACCAACCTTCCACAATGGGGCAACATGTGGAGATTGTGACAAATGTGGATTGATGATCATATATTGAAGATACTTCCTTTCCATGGAGACGTGAGCCTTGATGTTTTATGCAAAGACATAGAAGCGGTAGGCAACATGTACATTTTGGAGATGTTGGAGCTAGCGACACTTTGCAACAATGTACGATGGTGTTTTTGAGGACGACAACCGTTTAAAGTGGGGGATTATGTCATGACGATGAACTGAGGTGTAGTTTTCTTCATACATTGATTATTTTTTGTGTTTTTTTCTTGTATCACATCATTCATTCCTTAAATTTTAGTCATGAATGTTATCATTCTACCTTTTAAATGGTATCTATTGTTAAACATTGTAGATAATTAACTTTTATGTTCCATAAGCATTGTATATAATTCTTATTTATGTTGTGTTTCTCTTTCTTCTCTTTAGCTTTCTAGATATTCAATGTATTGATAGATGCCCTTAAAAGTAATTTTTCTTGGCCTCCCGATGCTAGAGTTAGGCAGATAAATATGGGAAGAAGTACTTATAACTGTAACAAATAGAATATAGCAAGGAGAAGAGAATAGGTAGAGGAGTTAATGCATATAAATAGATAAATATTTGATTTATAACCCATTTAAAAAAAAAAAAAAAATTGTTATTATTATTTTTTAAATATTGCATATCAAACTCCATATTAAGAATGAAATACATTGCAGAGTCTCTCTCACATTAAAAAGTAAAAATGTAAGGAAAAGCTTGATTTAAATTACATTATTCTTCTCAATGTAGAAGTTATGTTATTTAATAGGAATATTGAAAAAATTTCCTTATCCCCAACAATAGGATTTTTTTTGTAAATATTTTTTTTAAATATTACATCTTCACTAAACATAGAATGAATTACACAAAAGAATATCAACAATATTAATTTTGCATGCTATGTGTAAACTCTATATTAAATAGCTAGGAAATTCTATATAGCCCGCCAAAAAATAAATTTATTGCTTTTAACTTTCAATTATTTTATCTCTTAATAAATTTGATGTAAAATTAAAATATACATTGAGTAATTTTATTTTCAATATTTTTTCATCATTATTACTTTTAATTTATTATAGTAAAGATATTGTAATATTTATCATTACCCTTTTTAATTTATTATTGTAAATATAATGTTATTATTAAAAAATACACTGAATAATTTTGTTTCCAATATTTTTTCATAGTTATTATTTATTTTTTCATCATTATTATTTTTAATTTATTATGCTAAATATGTTCCAATATTTTTTATCATTACTAATTTTAATTTGCTAGTGTTAATATGATGTTATTATTATTAAATATG
>APFE030553732.1:0-12056 GCA_000404065.3 Pinus taeda | reverse complement strand
ATTCACCCAAAAGTTATAGTATAAAATTAATATATCTTATAAATTGCCATAATTTTATATTCAAGACTATATAAAATTATTAGAAATGTGAATTATTTTAGAGAAATATTGTCAAACATTTTAAATATTACATGTCATGGACTAATGATATTCACTGAGGTTTATTAACTTTAAGATAAATTTCCATCCTTAAAATATTCCCTGGTTTGAAATCACCCCTCCTACACATGCCACCCCAAAAAATATTAATATGTTAATAAAAAAATAAATCAAATTTTATAAATTTCTTACAAAATGTACATTCACAAACCAAAATCATTCTAAAATCAATGAATAGTTGTTAGATTAAAGCACCTTGGATCTTCTTGATTTGTAGTTGTTTGAAGAGCATTTCAAGCATGGTGGTTAAGAGAATGTTGGAACCAGGATCACTACTGGGGAGGTGAATCAATAGTGATAACAATTACATAATTTTACCATTATTTATCCAATATATTAATCCATTTATTTCTTAACATGTAAGCATTAGATATGAAAAACACAAATTCAACTGGATCGACACATAAGAGCCATAATCAAAAGAAATAAACATGCATAATGAAACATAATCATCACATCACATAGGGACATAGGATCTCAGGAGGAAAACCCCCGACCGGGGCAAAAACCACCCTTGTTGTTGTTGTTCTGCTCAAAATATATTATTATATGTCAAGCAAATCATTACATAGAGAGTACAATATGGAAAATATATGAAAGAAACTATGATATCCATTTCATGACTCTACAGACTCATATCTGATCAACAAGCCTTGCCCAACCACCATTGGACTCATGACTCTACAAACTCTATCTGATCAACAAGCCTTGCCCAACCACCATTGGGCTCATGACTCTATAGAATCTATCTGATTTACAAGCCTTGCCCAACCTCCATTGGACTTATGAAGAAATTTGTTTTCAATCCTCGTATTTTCGGAGCTCCCACCCAAATTCTCTATGCGGATCACCTTTCATACATTTTCAAACAGGAATACTAGAGATTCTCAACATGAAAATCACAACAAAATATCATCATAGCTTAAAATATCAATCATTGAATCAATCTCAAACCATACTCCTCTCTCACATTCATACACCATTCTCAATTCACATAGCCTAAATACCTTTTCTGCAAACAAACTAGATGTAGAAACTTAACAATGTAATACATAACAACCATATGAAAAACATATGACACTAATGCAACTAATATATCATAATCATATAAACTCAAACAATAATTAAACCCCTACAATCATACATGCATTAGAAAAACCATTGTAGCTCTGTCACATAAACATAGTTTTCAACTCTACATACTTCTGTCTTTGCTACAACCATACTTCCATGAACATACTGCTTCAACCAAATCACACTCCGCACTAATGGCTCTCGAAAACACCATAACACATTTCTCACTCAAGAGAACCAACCAAATGAGCAACCTTTCTCCACATATTTCTAGTTTCTAAAAAATAATTAAATCAATTAATTCCAATCCTATAGTGGAGCTCTATTCATACGCTAAAGTGCTTTGGTTCATTTCTTCTTGACTTAATCAAGCCACTAACTTCATTTATTAATGAATATTCTCTTTTAGCCATCATCTAGAAGCACAATTACCTTTTTCCAACCTCTACATGAAGAGTCCCGATCAAAACATGTCGGAAAAAACATTAAACACCTGATGAGCGTGAGAAGTGCAGAGGAATTATAGTGAAAATCCTTGGTGACTCCCATAACATTATCCTCTGAGTGATTAGAGCTATAACCACTCCGTTGAGCCTATCCTACAAGTGACTGGATCCTAAAACTGCTCCCTTGATCCATCATGCATGCGGCTAGGGCTAAAGAGACTCAAAGTCATGCTTTCTCAGCTCAAAACTTGCCTCAACTTCTTCCAGAGCTTGACTAACCTCTGTAGGACCTTTAGAAGTATCTGACACCTCTGCAAAATTCCAACAATCCACTGATCCAACTCCATCATCATCAAAAGTCAAACTAGGTTGACTTAGATGTCATCCATCAGCTACACTAACACTCAAGCCATCAAAATTCACCACAACTACTCCAACATCTGCAACCATCAAGCTAAGGTCTGCATCCAATGCACAATCCAAATACCCTCTCACTAGCATGTGCATAATCACATACAACCAGGTTGACATCAATTCCAACCAACACCAATGCATCTTCCAACACCATGCTACTAGGTTGACATCAATGCCAACTAAACAATTCATCACAGCATCAATGCCAATAATCTCCCCCTTTGGCATTGATGTCAACCCAAACTGGGTCAAACAAATCAACCTCATTCACTCCCCCTTTGACATTAATGGCAAAGGGTTGAGCTCATCTAAGAAAGCATAGTTGAATAATTACTACTCCCCCAGAGACTAGTTGTGTCTCAACAAGAAGCAACAACGATAATTATACACATAGTGTGGGTAGAAGCAGACCATGACCAACAAAAATAGTAGCACATCATATACATTGGAAAGATCATATCATAATGCATCAACAGACAATTACACTCCTCATGGCAACATGACACCAATCAATAGCAATAGCTCTCGCTCTCAGCAACATCAAACTCCATGAACACCACTCTCAACCAACAACAACAACATAACATAAACATCAACAACATCAATATAATATGAGCAGGAACATATCATAAGCAACAATGGCAACAACATCACTTATCTCAATAGCACCAACTACATCATCGTCACTCTCAACCAAGGCAATGACAACATGAACATCAACATGAGTATCATATATTCGTTTTTAATAGGATGGAGAAAAATGATAACATGAAATTATATACATATATAATAAAAATAAGTATACTGATTATAATTAAACTTATAATAATCTTTGATTTTATAACTATCAATATTTTAATAGTTTATCATTTATTCATTCAACAATAACTCTATCACCTCTTTTTAATAGAGAAATAAAGTTTAGTGATCAAAGTCTTATCATCTTCCTTGCAAACCTCAATGCATCTATTCAAGGTATTTCATTCAAAATTCTTGTAATAACCAACTTTCGATCCCATCAATCAATTTTATAGTGTTTCTTTTTATAATTTTCAATTATCAATATCCAATGACATGAAAACAACATTTCCATTTTCATCTTTTTTTTTTTTTTTTTATCTAAAGAATTGAATCACTCTTAATTTTAATGAAACCTTATTACAAGAAGAAAGTGTCAATTTTCACACACTATGACTAGGGAGCCTCGTTAACTTGCATACAAGATATTTTTTGTCCATATTTTCACAAAGTTGAACAAGATACACATCTTATTTTAGTTCACCATCCAAAAATGCAAATTTACACCAGATCATACCAACACATTTCAAAGAATACCAAGGCATCTCAATGCACGTTAGGCATGCCAAGACTTGTCAAGTGCCAATGTGTGTCAAGGAGTGTTACACATGTTATGGAGTGGTAGGGCATGTCAACGCTAAGGTGTTCCAAAGAGTGCCAATGCATAACAAGGAGTGTTAGGGATTAATAGGTAAACACAAGGGAGCACTAGGTAAAAATGCATGGAAATTAATGAATATGAGGGTGTGTCAACAAGTGTTAGCGAGTGCTAGGCATTCCAAGGAAGGAGTGAAAATCTATGCTAGGTAGTGGTAAGGAATGTTAGGGAATACCAGGGCATGTCAAGAAGTGCCAGAGTGTTCTAGGGAGTTTCAAGGTGTGAAAACGTGTGTCAAATAGTGCCAAGTCATGCCAAGACATGCTTGCTACTAAGGCATGCTAGGATGTGCATGGTGCTAGGGTGTTCCAACATGTGTTAAGGAGTATCAAGGCAAAAAAAATGGATAACCAAGCGAAAATGCAAGGAAATGAAAACATAAGAGGGTTAATAAGTCAAGACTTTACCTTTTTCAATAGGGGCATGCTAGGGACACTAACAATAGGTTCCAATACATGCCAAGTGCCAATGCGTGCTAAGTGCTAATGTATGTCAATGCATGCGAAGGTGTTTTGAGGCATGCTAGGGACTATAAGGCATACCAAAACATGGTAAGGGAGTGTTATTTTTGTTAGGGCGTGGAAACATTTTCTTGGGAATCCTAGTCATGGTAAGATGTTCTAGGTACAAAAATGTTCCAAGACATGTAAGGTGCCAAGGAATGTTAGTGTGTGCCAAATCATGTCGAGGTGTGCTAGGAGTGTTGAGGAGTGCTAGGTATCTCTCATTAATAGAAATAACCAAACTTGATTACGTATTAAATAATATGTTTCTTACACTGAAATAACTCTCTAACACACATGCTGACTCAAATTATATTGGTATTATCAAATTTCCTCTATGTTATTCCTTTTTTAGACCTGCTTTGATGGCTATCTCTATGGTCCTCCATGTGCATGTAAAGAGACATGTAGTGATGCTGACATCAGACTCTAATCTTATTTAATGATTTTTGTTTGTCGAAGTAAGAACTGAGTTGTTGAATCCATATATAAAATGATCGTCTCCCCTAAGGTTAGTTGAGTTTGTTAGCATGAGGGAAAAAACACTCTCCCTAGACAAGAAACATGCATGGCTCGCTTAAATTATATTACTATTATCACATTTCCCTTCCGTTATTCTTTTTTTTGACGATGCTTTTCTAGTAGCCATCCTCGTGTTTGTGATCTGGCAGACATGTGAAATTGAATTGTATTAATACATACCCATACATGTTTTGAGAGGATATAAACTATAGGGGCAGTCACATTGAGAGAGATAAGCATATCATGATCTTGAGACAGAGGAAATTAAGCGGTCGAGCATTGATCAAGATCATGATTTATATTATCGTTTCTCTTGGATAGGCTCTACACTCAATGGTGCCTGCTGCTATTCATAGTCATGGCAAGCATAAGAGGCCAAGGAGCTTGTCAGATTCCATCGCACGCTCGATCCTGGCTAATTTTCAAAACCAACTTAGAGGTAAGGTTAATACACTAATGGAACAAAAACAACAACTTGAGTCCTACAACATTTCTACAACTTGGCTTGGACAAGCATTCGATGTGGTGCTATTTATATACTTCAATTTGAAGGATTTGTACCAGCACATGCAAATAAATAGTAATAATGATGGAAAATGGTTGAACCAAAATATGGAGGACCTGGTAAATCTGCTTGATGTGCGTGCTGTCTTGAGAGAATACATGCCAAACATGAAAGAAGAACAACATGTCAATACAAATAGCCCTCCATGGCTTACTTCACGCCCATTTATAGATTCCTAGTGTATTAAGTCATCATGACCACATGATCAATAATCAAGTCGTGAAAGAAAAAGGCACCCTTGAGAAATGCATGGCTAAATAAAAGAATAACTAGGACATGGAGTCTAAGTTAGAAAAATGTATGTCTACATTGAAGTGAATGGACGATAGCCTTCACCCAATAATAGCATCTACAACATCAATCAACAAATCAGGAGTTGAAGAGGCCATCAAGGAATCAAAGACCATCACTGTATTTTCCTGCACTTCTCTTGGGGCTTCCCTTTTCTTTAACATACCATGTTGGTCTTATACAAGATGCGGGATTTCTTATAAAAAAGAATAGGACCAGTCCTAACCCTCTCCCTCCTCTTATGGATATCAATAGCATGAAGGACATGATGCAACACAAGATAAAGGAAGCTATGGAGATGCAGAGAAAGAAATCATATTCATTCAAGTTCCTCTTACATGATTTGAGTAGGGCTACTATTACACTTAGAAATATCAACAATCTACTAGACATATACATCATGAAGAAGACGTCTAAGTCATCCACCAGTATGAAAGATGAAGTCATGGACTCCATCCATGCCATTAAAATGCCTACCACGAAGTTGGAATCAATATCAAACCATACTCCTCTCTCGCATTCATAAACCATTCTCAATTCACATAGCCTCAATATTTCTTCTGCAAGCAAACTAGATGCAGAAACTTAACAATGTAATACATAACATCCATATGAAAAACATGTGACACTACTGCAACCAATCTATCACAATCATATAAACTCAAACAATAATTATACCCCTGCAATGACAAATGCATTAGCAAAACCATAGTAGCTTTGTCACATAAACATAGCCTTCAACCCTGCATACTTTTGTCTCTGCTACAACCATACTTCCATGCACATACTGCTTCAACCAAATCACACTCCTCATCAATGGCTCTCCAAAACACTATAACACATTTCTCACTCAACAAAACCAATCAAACGAGAAACCTTTCTCCACATATTTCTAGTTTCTAAAAATGAATAAATCAATTAATTACAATCTTGTAGTGGAGCTCTGTTCATACACTGAAAGTGCTTCGTTTCATTATCAAGCCATTAAATTCATTTACTAATTAATATTATTGTTTAGAGATCATCTAGAAACACAATTACCTTTTTCCGACCTTCACATGAAGAGTGTCGAACAAGACATGTTGGAAAAAAATAAATTAAACATCTGATGAGCACGAGAAGTGCAGAGGAATTATAGTGAAAATCCATGGTCGCTCCCATAACACTGTCCTCTAAGTGACTAGATCTATAATTACTCCCTCGAGCCTATCTTGCGAGCGACTGGAGCCTAAAACCACTCCCTTGATCCATCATGTATGTGACTGGGGTTAAAGAGACTCAAAATCATGCTTCCTCAACTCAGAACTTTCCTCAACTTCGTCCAGATATTTACCAACCCCTGTGGGACCTCTGGAAGTCTCTGAAACCTCTGCAACATTCCAACAATCCACTGATCCAACTCCATCATCATCATAAGTCAAAATAGGTTTACTTAGATGTCATCCATCAGCTACACTAACACTCAAGCCATCAAACTTCACCACAACTATTCCAACATATTCAACCATCAAGTTAAGGTCTGAAACTAATGAACAATCAGAATACCCTCTCACTAGTGTGTGCATAATCACATACAACCAAGTTGAAATCAATTCCAACCAACACCAATGCATCTTTCAACACCATGCTATTAGGTTAACATCAATGCCAACCAAACAACTCATCACAACATCAATGCCAACATTCTCCCCCTTTGGCATTGATGTCAACCCAAATTGGGACAACCAAATCAACCTCATTTACTCCCCCTTTGACATCAATGGCAAAGGGTTGAGCTCATCCAAGAAAGCATAACTGAATAAGTACTACTCCCCATGGACACTAGTTGTGTCTTAACAATCAACAACAACCATAATTATACACATAGCGTGGGTAGCAGTAGACTATGACCATCAAACATAGCAACACATAATATACATTAGAAAGATCATATCATAATGCATCAACAGACAATAACAATCCTCATGGTAGCATGACATCAATCAATAGCAATATCTCTCTCTCTCAACAACATCAAACTCTCCATGAAAACCACTCTCAAACAACAACAACAACATAGCATAAACATTAACAAGGTCAATATAATATGAGCAGGAACACATCATAAGAAACAATGGAAACAACATCACTCATCTCAACAACACCAACTACATCATCCTCACTCTTAACCAAGGCAATGACAACATGATCATCAACATGAGTATCATCTCTCCATCAAAATCACCACCAACAATAGTAAAACAATTGATCACCATCATAAAGAAAGACTACACTATATCCATAACATAGTGTATATAATGACAACAATATCCTCCCATGCAACAACACATCATAACTGAAAACAATAGCAGCAAGGCATATGATGATCATTATCCAATATGGTGTGAGCAACAACAAATAATTTCCTCCATGTGATAAGCAAGAGGCTACTCTAAAAGAACCAAGGATTATGACTCATAAATATTGCAATGAAAGTACAAGGCTTCATAATCATACTACATGGCTACAATAATGATAGACTATGAATGTACAATGCTTCATTAATGATGATATATGAATCCTCACATATACATGAACATCTCTCATATGACTTTCTCTCAAGACAATCTAGGCTCACGATGATACATACAATCCATTTCATGTATCAATCAATCAACACAATGAATATAAGAAATGACAATACAAGGCTTTGATCCATGATCAAAAGTGAACAACTACAATCCATAAAGAGTGTGAAAAACTCTCTCCAAAGATTTTCCATAGCATGTCCTGAACTAGCAATCTGCAACACCAATAGTTAGCAGCCCCAATAATACAAGCTTCCATGAATGAACTATAATAGAAATTGTCCATCAATATATAGCACTATGTAGTAAAACACTGTCAACGATCCATATGAATCAATCAACACTATAACCTCCGGTTGAATATCAAGCAACAACATGCCTCTAATCATTAGGCAATAATCATAAACATAAACTATATATATATATATATATATGCCAGTAGTAGCATATGCAAGTGATCCCAAAAAATAATTAGCAACAGTGATCATACAACCATGCTTCTGTAGTACAACCTCTATCCATAAAATGGCCATCAACAACATAGGAAATCTGCAATAAAAACTTCATCCATTCTCTCTTGATATTATATGTGCACCAACAAGCACAATCCTTGTCATCATCAACAAACATATGTGATAGTCTTGAAAGTGTGATCCTCATGAAAATATGATATGAAAATAGGATGCATGGCCTCATGATAATGCAATGTAAGATGTATGAATCATGTGAATACACATACAATGGACTCTCAACCATGCTACAATTATATTGAATGATGTAACAAATTTCTTCAATCAACTCAGATAAATTGACCAGCAACTTCCTAGTACACATGCATGTATCAATGACTCTTCCTGATGTGAAAAATTGACTCTCTAATAAAGTACAAGAGTGAGGGTTTCAATGAGAGTAACATCATTCTCAGAAATTATCACCAAATTTTCCATAAAGCACATAACATCCTTCATGGCGTAAGTGTTATACATGAAAATAATAAATCCATATCAAACTCCTCCTATACATATGTCATATTTCCATCAACAACTGTTGCTTGCTGCATGAAATTCTGTAAGTGGACATAATATAGAAAAATAATCTCCTCACAACATGGCTGCAACTATCAACAATCATGAGAAAAGAATAGAATGATATATAATGCATAAAACTTGTAGAACTCCCCCCTGAACTCATGTGTTCTCCTTCTATGCATCAAAACTATCTTGTGGACCTGAAATGAATAGATGCACGAGGCTGAAATTTAATCCTTCTAACCACATGCACCTATCAAGTTTGGCTTCTCTTGAAGCCATCTCATATTATGTGCAAGGTAAAAGTCTACTCCCCCTTAGTAGAATATCCTTCTTCAAACCATAATATTCTTTATGAAGATGTCCTTTGAAGAGTTAGTTATTTACAAGTCATCTTTTCTCCTCCATACCTTCTTTGTCTTCAATGGCGGGTTTTCTCCTTTGTTAGCTTGATCTTGCCATATATGCAAGCTAGAACTTTGTGGCCATATTTTCCACACTTGAAAAAATGGTTATCCAACAAATTTTGTTTTCTTGCAAAAAAAATTACATTCTCTAGCACAATGACCAAAATGATTGCAAAAAAAAAACCCGTAAAATAAATTTGAATACCTTGTGTTTTTCTTTCTTGGACCATGAACACTTGGATGCTTCCTTGTCTTCATTAACTCCTTTATGTTGTGATTATGATCTTATTTTCTTTGCTTTCGTTGATAAATATTTTTCTTCTTTGGCTTCTCTTGACAATGTTGCTTCCTAGAACCTTGATTGACTTTAGAGATGGTGGACTTATGATTCTCTATTATTTGGCTTCCCTCCATGTTCTCTTTTTATTTCACAATGCATGATTCTTCTTCAAAGCCCAATCCAGTTTTAACAAGTGGAGATCTTTGACTAATGAAGATTTCATCCAAAATTTTGGTGCTTTTCTCCAACTTTCGATACTGTGATAGCTGGTTATTTTCCTTTTCAAGATCACATCTCAAGGAGTCTAATTCCCTTTCTACACTCACACAATAGGCTTCCCGTTCTTGTAGCTGATTTGACAAATTCTCATTCTTCTTGATGACTTCCTCATATTGAATTTTCAGATAAATGATTTGCATGTTATTTCTCTCATGGCTACTCTCACTATCTTCTTGAGATAAAATTGGATCTACTACTGCTATGAATGTGGAATCCTTTTCACCATTCTCTTTCTTCAAGAATACAATGGGATTTTTCAATAATTTGAGAATCTTGAATCCTTTCTCTTCCATAAAAATTGTGCAGCTTGTCTATGATTTCTTTTACGAGCTTGCAATGCCTCACTTTTTCTACATCATGATTTGGCAATCCCTTCAAAATGATCTTCTTATCTTATTCATTAATCTCATCCTGTGTACCATATTCAATTGAGACAAAAATATCCACATCTAAAGTTAAAAGATATGCTTCAAATTTTACCTTCCAAAGCATGTTATATGATCCATGTACAAAAGGAACTCCATCAACTACAAATCTTTCCTGGTTACCCATGATCTACCCTCCAGCGGTGAAGTTGCACTAGAAGGAACCGTGCTCTGATACCAATTGTAGGAACTAAAATCACTATTGAGGAGGGGGGGGGGGGGGTTGAATCAATATTTATAACAATTATACAATTTTACCATTCTTTCTCCAATATATTAATCCATTCATTTATTAACATGTAGCATTAGACCTGAAATATACAACTTCAACTGGATCAACACATGAGAGCCATAATAATAAGACATAAACATGCATAATGAAACACAATCATCGCATCACATAGGGACACATGATCTTTGGTAGAAAATCACCCACCGGGGTAAAAACCTCCCTTGCCATTGTTGCACTGATCAATATATATTATTATTTGTCAAGCAACTCATTACATAGAGAGTAGAATATGGAAAATATCATAAAGGAACTATGATCTCGACCTCATGACTCTAAAGACTCCTATTTGATCAACAAGCCTTGCCTAACCACCATTGGACTCACGTCTCTACAAAACTTATCTAATCAACAAGCCTTTCCCAAACACCATTGGACTCTTGACTGTACATACTCTATTTGATTTACAAGCCTTTCCAAACCTCCATTGGACTTATGAAGAAACTTGTTCTCAATCCTTGTATTGTCAGAGCTCCCACCCCAATTCTCTATGTGGTTCACCTTTCATACATTTTCAAACTGGAACACTAGAGTTGTTCAACATGAACATCACAACAACAATATCATCATAGCTCAAAATATAAATCATTGAATCGATATCAAACCATACTCCTCTCTCACATTCATACACCATTTCGAATTCACATATTTGAGTCAATACATTTTCTACAAACAAACTAGATGCAGAAATGCAAAAATGAAATGCATAAAAACTATATTAAAAACATGCAACACTACTGCAACCAATCTATCACAATCATATGAAATCAAACAATAATTCTTCCACTGCAATCACAAATGCATTATAAAAACCATTGTAGTTGTGTCACATAAACATATTCTTCAGCCCTGCATAATTCTGTCTCTGCTACAACCATACCTCCATGCACATTCTGCTTCAACCAAATCACACTCCTCACTAATGGCTCTCCAAAACACTATAACACATTTCTCACTCAAGGAACCAACCAAATGAGCAACTTTTCTCCACATATTTCTAGTTTCTAAAAATGATTAAATCAATTAATTCCAATCATGTAGTGGAGCTATGTTCATGCGCTAAAAGTGCTCTGGTTCATTGCTTCTTGACTCAATAAAGCCACTAAATTCATTTACTAATGAATATTCTCTTTTAACCATCAACTAGAAGCACAATTACCCTTTTCCTACCTTTATACAAAGAGTCTCAAACAAGACATGCTGGAAAAACATTTAAACACATGACGAGAACGAGAAATGCGGAGGAATTATAGTCAAAATCCCTGGTCGCTCCCATAACACTATCTTCTGAGAAACTGGAGCTATAACTGCTCCCTTGAGCCTATCTTGCAAGTGACTGGAGCCTAAAAGA
>APFE030553726.1:0-35902 GCA_000404065.3 Pinus taeda | reverse complement strand
AAAGTGCAATTTTCTTGGTAAAGAACCCTGCTTATCATTCAAAGACAAAGCACATTGATGTTCAGTATCACTTTGTGATGGATATGATAGAAGACAAAAAGGTGTTGTTGGTAAAGGTGGACACTTTGAATAATACTGCAGATGCATTGACAAAATATGTGAGCTCTGAGAATTTCTCTTGGTGTAGAGAAACAATGGGCGTTTCAGGGCTGAAAAAATGACTAATCTCTCTTGTGGCCCCCTGTGGAAAGAAAACAACAATTGGGAGATTGTTGGGTCGTGTTATATTCTTTCCATGACTAACCCACATAGTGAACTAGGGGTTTAGAGGGGGGGCAAAGCCCCCTCTTTGTTGCACAGCAGGGGGTCACAGGGGGGGTGGCAGCCCCCCCTGTCTGGGGTTTGAGGGGGGCAGGTAGGCCCCCTCTACGCGCTGCCCCGAGAAAATGTTTTTTGGACCCTATATTAGGTTGGGCGAACCTACCAATGGTTTTCAGTCCATGGTTTTGGACACGATGGTTTTTCGGTCCATGGTATTGGATGCTTCAGCATGTATAAATATGTATTGTAACATTGGAAAGAGTATAATGAAAAATCAAGCTGGTAGTCCTGGTTTTCGGATCCAGGGGAAAATCTTTGTGTATATGTGTTTTATGTGTTATGCTCTCGGATTGGTTATTTTCTTTGTTTTAGAATTCGTATGCAGGTAATTTCTGTATAGGGTTAAAACCTACATCATTCTTACATAAGCCAGTGTATCCTCTATGTGTCTTTCCTTCTCCAAAAACCCAAGATGTGGAGAGGAGATCACACATCAAGAGGATTACGTGTTACAAATGATTTCAATTCCTCTATATCTATACTAAAATGTAGATGATGAATAGACATGACTATTGGGCTTCTGAGCCTACATAGGATGCTGGCCAACTTGACAATGTCTTATAATACAAATAAATTCATAACTTCATAAATACTTATCAGAATCGGATGATATTTAGATCAATCCTACACCACTCAATGAGAGGGATCCGATAAAAATATCAACTATCATAAATAAGATGAACCACGTGGAGTTTGGCCCTAGTTGCCAATTTTAACACTCCCTCTCAACTAGGGAGAACTCCATCCATTGATCCATATGTTCGACTATACTATCGATGCCATCAGTGCCCTGCACTGCTCTGCTCAGCTATGCTCAGCTCTGCTAGCTCTACTTAGCTCTACTAGCTCTGCTTAGCTGTACTGGCTCTACTCTACTCTGCTCAACTCAGCTTAGCTAGCTCTGCTCAGCTCAGCTAGCTTTGCTCTACTCTGCTCAGCTCTACTAGCTCTGCTCTGTTCATCTCTGCTAGGTCTGCTATACTCTACTCAGCTCTGTTGGCTCTGCTCTACTCTGCTCAACTCTGCTGGCTCTGCTCATCTCTGCTCAACTCTGCTAGCTCAGCTCTGTTGTGCTCAGCTCAGCTCAGCTCTTCTCATCTTTGCTCAGCTCTGCTGGCTCTACTCTGCTCTATTCAGCTCTACTGGCTCTGCTCTACTTTGCTCAGCTCTGCTGGCTCTGCTCTGCTCAGCTTTGGTGGCTCCACTTTGCTCTACTTAGCTCTGCTCAGATCTACTGGCTCTGCTCTACTCTGCTCAGCTCTGTTGGCTATGCTCTGCTCTGCTCAGCTCTGTTGGCTCTGCTCTACTCCGTTGAACCTTGAAGAAGAAGAATTGATCAAGAATGTCTCATACCATTCTCCACTGACCCGAAGTCAGTCTCAGAGTGCATACCACTAGTCCCATACCAGTCTCAACCGACCCAAAGTCAGTGTCATAGTGGGTACCACTCCTACTACTGGTCCCAGATCAATATCATTAGTCTCAGAGAGTGTACCGCTAGTCCCAGACTAGTCTCAACCGACTTGAAGTCAACATCATAGTATGTACCACTCTCACTAGTCCCAGACCAGTCGTCAACTGACCCGAACTTAGTCTCGAAGTATGTACCACTGGTCCCATACTAGTCTCAACCGACTCGAAGTCAGTGTCATAGTGGGTACAACTCCTACAACTGGTCCCGAACCAGTATCATTGATCCTAGATCAATGAAGGTCATCCTAGCATAGGGAGTATGGTAGATACAACGATGCATCCATCGGTATTACTATGGTCCCTATCCTCATTTCCTTGCTCATTAATTAGATGATAGGTACTTCCCATGAGTCCCAGACTACATGGGTAGGATGCCTTGATAGGAGAACTAATCATCCTGTCCATAGGAGAGCGAATCATCCTGCCCAGTGGATGCCACGAAGAACTAATCATCCCGAACCACAGGAGAGTGAATCATCCTGTTCCACAATCGCCATGGAGAACATATCATCCAGGCCTCACAGGAGAACTAATAATCTTGCTACACAATCGTCATGGAGAACACATCATCTAGACCTCACAGGATAATGAATCATCCTGCTACATAGTCATCATGGAGAACACATCATCTAGACCTCCCAGGAGAACTAATCATCTTGCTACACAGTCGTCATGGAGAACACGTCATCCAAACCTCACAGGAGAACTAATCATCCTGCTACGTAGTCGTCATGGAGAACACATCATCCAGACCTCATAGGAGAACTAATCATCTTGCTACATAGTCATCATGGAGAACACATCATCCAGACCTCACAGGTGGCCATGCTAGTAGCAATATAATCTGCCTCGGCAGTGCTCAAAGACACCTACTTTTGCTTCCTGCTCATCTAGGATATTGAAGCAGATCCCAAGGAGAACCAACAGTGAGAAGTGCTCTAGTGATCCTCCACACTGCCTGCCCACTCAGCATTCAAATAATCATGTGGTTTCATATTTTCGACAGTGTATCTCAATCCATGAGAGATTGTGCCTCAAAGATATCTCAGAAGATTCTTGGCACCAATCTAGTGAGGCTCAACCAAATATGAGCTCATCATACTAGCTACAATACATATGTCTGGATGGAATTTTACCAAGAACACCAACGTGAATGAGTTTATGAAACTCAGAGGCATTTCCCAAATCTGGTCCAACATCACTACCATATAACTTCTAAAGGTTAAACTTCCCGAGGTAGTCATAGGCTTGCAGTTTATCTTTCCACATTCAGAATCCAACTTCCACTGTCTTCTACAAATGAGAGGGTCTGTACTTGTCAGACATAGGTGCCAATATGAGATGTCTATCATCCACAACCTTTGGATAATGGTTTGGATTGGTTTCACTCCCAGTGAATCTCAGCATCATCCGACAGCTATCAATCCTCTCATACTGCATTTGGGGTGTTTTGCTTCAAGCCATAGAGGGCTTTCTCTAACCTTTCCATCGATGAGTGCCACCTTGAAACCTTTGACTTCCATTTCCGAGATGGACACCAGGTTCTTCTTACGATTAGGTACATAAAAGAGATTCTGGGGTTCCTTCCTTTCTTTGAAGAGTCGACCATTTCCTTGATGACCTGCATTACTAGTCATTCCTTTGATCATTGAATATGTCTCTAGAATGATTGTTATCTTCATCAAGAGATGTGTCCCTTTCCTTCGGACACTCCTTCGCATGATGGCTGAACTTATTGCAACCAAGGCATCTGCCTTTCCTTCCACCTTCCGCTACGCCATTCTGATAATATGCTCTACTTTGAGTTCACCCTTTGTGAACTTAGAAGAGAGATGTGGAACCCATTGATCCTTTTGTCCTGTCCCTACTATCTTTGGTGATTGCTCTTTTACTCTTGCTTGGGCATTGTATTCACCTCAGCTCTCATACCATGTTAATTTTAGGTATGTTCTGTGCCAGAGAAATTTATTTCAATTTTAGTTAACTCAATATCTTTTCCTGATTAGTAATCACATCAGCATTAAAGCAAACTATAGATAGAACATAAATATAAATTGCAGAAGACAAGCCAAGACAAGAGGACACACGATGTGGCGCTAGCTAGGGACAAACGCCAATGTGGGGAAACCCTTGATCAATTCTTCTTTTATGCTCTTCAAAGTTCAACAAAGAAAGTGAGAGAGATAGCACATTTACAATAGAAGTCAATATTTTGACTTTTGATATTGCATGAGATTAGTTGAAGACATATTGCTTCAGCTGATTCTATAAGGTGACTGCTTCACCTATCATAGTGTTGCATTTTGTCCATTTGCGGCACTTTACCATGTAGCACCAAGTTGTACCATCACAGTGCTACACCTTGATGACTGAGCTGCTCTCTGCTCTCATCATCATGCTGCCCATTATGCTGCATCTTCCATCATCATGCAGCCGTATGACTGAGCTGCTCTCATCTACTCTTTTCATCATTTTGCTGCCCATGTCCATCATGATCTGAGACTGATCATCCTTATCATTCTCACTATGCTGAGACTGTAACCATCATTACTGCTTATGATCCTTTTCATTATGAATGCATATTTAATAATTTACATCACAACTATACAAGATGTATGTCACCAAGATCTATATGCCAATATCTTCTTCATCCAACTGAAATCGAGCTATTGTGATCATACATCAAGACTGCTATAAGTATGCCTAGGGTTTATCATATCATGTAGACTTACTGATTACCATACACAGGTATGTGGAGCTTCATGTATGATCTTTGGCTACAACAATTATGACTGTGGCTCCTTCCAACGCTTGACTGCGATTTTCATGCCTTGGTCCAATACATGACTGCGGCTATAGGATTTGGCAGCAGCTCCATGCCTTGACTGTAGTTATGACTATGTATGAATATCTCTGTTCTCTGCATCAAATGTCTTTTATGAACATCATATATGAGTGTCATATGAACAACATATAAAATGTCATATGAACAACGTATAAAATTTCTTATGAGCAACGTGTAAGGGTATAGCAGGAACATCGTATACATATGAACAACGTGTAGGGGTATAACATGAACAACGTATATTCCTCATTGCGGCTACTATAGCTAGGGCATCGCTGCGGCTTTTATTACCCTTACTACGTCTCCATTTCCATGACTGTGGTTTCTTCACTGTTATGGATGACTTATCTGCAGTTGTGGATAGACCCTTCCTCTTTTTGCGTATAAACTTCTTCATGACCGTTGCTTCTGTGTTTTAGATCTAGGGCATCATTCAAACATAAGTCAGCGTATCCTCTATGTGTCTTTCCTTCTCCAAAAACCCAAGACATGGAGAGGAGATCACACATCAAGAGGATGTGTGTTACAAATGATTTCAAGTCCTCTATATTTATACTAAAATGTAGGTGATGAATAGACACGACTATTGGGCTTCTGAGCCTACATAGGATGCTGGCCGATTTGACAATATGTCTTATAATACAAATAAATTCATAACTTCATAAATTCTTATTAGAATCAGATGATCTTTAGATCAATCCTACACCTCTTGATGAGAGGGATCCGATAAAAATATCAGTTGCCATAAATAAGATGACCCACATGGAGTTTGGCTCTAGTTGCCAATTTTGACAGGGACAATTCCCTCTAGTGAGAACAAGACATCCGACATCCTCTATCACATCCATTCAGATATATGTGGTCCAATTCCTATGCAGTCTATTGGTGGCCATCTCTACTATTTCACCTTCATTGATGAATTCTCTAGGAAGATGTAGATATATTATTTGAAGCTTAAGAATGAAGCCTTCGAAATATTCAAAGAGTTCAAAGCTTTGATCAAAATCAAACAAACAGGGAAGAGAATCAAAGTATTCAAGTCCAACAATGGTGGGGAATACATGTCAAATGTATTTATAGCATTTTTCAAGAAAGAAGGCATCAAGAAGGAAAAAATTGTGCCATATACACCTGAAAAAGTGGATTAGCGAAAATAAATAACATGTATGTATTAGAAGATGCTTGTGCCATGCTCCATTTATGTATCTTTGGATTCCCCACATATTTTCATGTGCCAAAGGAAAAAAGGAACAAGTTGGAGACTGCATGAATAAAATGTATGTTTGTTGGTTATTGTGAAAATTCTAAAGCATATAGAATATATATTCTTAGTCAAAGGAAGGTTTAAATTAGTAGGGATGTAACATTTGATGAAGATGCTGCTCTTGGAAAAGAAAAAGACCTTCCTCTACCCCCTCCTCTTGAGAAGAGTAATGATGACAAGGATATTCTAGATGGTCCTTTCATGCTCGAGTCCGAGACTGATATTATTGATGATCCCATGCAGCCTATGGATCGCTTATATCCTCTTCCAAGTCATCCTCCTACTAGGAAGAGACCACTTTGGCTCAGTGACACTCTACAAGATGTTGAGAGACATCTTCCCGAAGATCATTTAGAGAAAGGAAGCAACCATGTGGGTACTAGGGATATGTTTAGTAATGAGTACTATGAAGCCAAAGCTTCCACATTCGAAGAAGTCATAAAAGAAAAAGTTTGGAAATATGTTATGGTTGAGGAATATGAATCAATTATGAATAATGATGTATGGGATGTTATGCCAAGACCAAAAGGGAAATTTTTGGTGACTTCAAAGTGGTTATTCAAGATCAAGCATGGAATTGATGGTAGCATTGAGAAATACAAGGCAAGGTTCATGGTTCAAGGATTATCATAGAAAGAAGGAGATGATTATGATGATATATTTCCACTTGTGGCTTGATACACAAGCATTCATTCGATAATAGCCCTTGTCGTAAGTCAAGGATGGACTCTTCATCAAATGGATGTAAAGATTGCATTCCTCCATGGCATGTTACAAGAAGAAGTGTATGTTGAGCATCCACAAGGATTTGAAGTTGATGATTGAAATACACATGTTTGTAGGTTGAAGAAGGAATTGTATGGTTTAAAGCAAGACCCCGGAGCATGGTACGCCCACATAGAAAATTATTTGGTAAAGCTAGTATTCACAAGAAGAAATTTTGATCCCACCCTCTACTTCAAGGTAGTCCAAGGTATGTCATTTATTTTGGTTTTATATATTGACAATCTATTCTTAATAGGTAGTGAGCCTCTGATGATCGAGTTCAAGAGGTAGATAGCCTCTGAATTCGAGATGAAGGACCTTCGACTCATGCACTACTTTCTAGGCCTTGAGGTGTGGCAAAGACTTGGTGATATTTTCCTTTCACAAGGAAAATATGTTGTGAAGGTGTTAGAAAGATTTGGAATGACAGAATGCAAGTCCATGGTGACACTGATGAAAATGAACTTCAAGAAGTTATGTGGAGAAGTTGCAGGATCTGATTTGGCGAATCCATCCGAGTATAGACAGTTGATTGGGGCTTTGATGTTCTTAGTAAACACCCATCCATACATATGCTATGCAGTGAACACATTGAGTGAATTCATGTAAGAGCCTCTCCATACACATTGGATCGGTGCCAAACACATTTTTGAGATATTTACATGGGATGATAACACTTGGTATGAGATATTATTTTGGAGATGTTCGACTTCATGGATACACTGATGTTGTCTAGGAAATAAATTTTAACGATAGGAAGAGTACGTCTGGATGTTGTTTTAATCTTGGATCTTCCATGATATCTTGGATGAGAAGGAAGGAAAATTTTGTAACAATGAGTACCGTTGAGGTAGAATATATTACTGCTAGCATGGCTAGCTGTGAAGCAGTTTGGTTAAGGAAGCTCTTTGGAGAGCTATTTGAGCAAATTCTAGATACTATAGTGATATATTGTGACTATAGAAATTTTGAATAATATGACACTTATTCACAGAGATTATCCTGATTATACACTATTGTGGAATGCATGCATAATACATAACCTCCTCTACATTGATCATTAATTTTGCGGAATTAAGAAACAATCACATGTGCACATTGAAACATCAATCACACATATCAACACAATATATCACGGGGAAAGTATACAACTGAAAACCCCCAACTATCTGTATATTATATTGATTGAGAACATGTAACAATACATAGTGCAATACTCCTTGCAAGTACTCAGTACTATCTACACCTGTTACACACAAACTAGCTCAGATCTGAATCAATGACAGGTTCAAATCTCCTCCGCTGCTTGCCTACCTCCACTGCGCAATCCTGCATGAGAATAAATGAGAATGGCTGATACAAACTCGTATTTACCTTGTGTTTCACTATGCAATCCTCATTGGCAATCTCAATCCACTGATTGTGCAAATCTCATGCACAACTATAGTCACAACTACAGTTGTCTTGCCCTTTCATTCACCTCTAACTCTTGTCTCCACTGAACTGTCCATGCACTGAGTTAACTGATGTATTATTTAGTTGATTTATGAGTTAATAATTAGTGAATTAATTAATAATTAATTCACACCACTCATCACTAGTGTATTTGTTAGTTAGACTAAATACAACTAGTTCAACTAAGTCAAACTGAACATAACTCCATCAACTCCTCAATCAACTCCACCAAACTCAATCACTTGAGTTCTAACTGAAGTCCTTCATGAAATAGCTCAAATAACCCATAAGAAAACGGTATTTCCTTCTGCTAGTTGCATGTGCCACATCCGTAGCTCGAACTAAAGCATTGCAAGAGGTTAAGATAATGTTTATAGTACAAATATTATTAAGAGCTAATAATATTCGACTATTCTATATTTAGACTGACAGTGTAAAAATAGACTCTGCCCATATGTCTAAAAATAGAGGTCCATATATTTTTACCAACATGACCAATCATCCATCAATAACATCCTACAACTCATAGACCATGATCCATATGTCTAAAAATAGACATAATCTAAAAATAGATTTTGCGCCAAAAATAGCCTGCGGGACCACTTAGTGAAGGCGACTTCTTTTCACTAAGATCCATCATCTTGTTGCATTTTCAACACTCCCTCTCAACAAGATATGGATTATCTACAACCCCTATCCCGTACCTGTGGTATTCGAATTTTCTCCTGGTGAGCGCCTTCGTCAAGATATCAGCATCCTGATCCTGCATGGGAATATATGAAAGTAACATGATTCTCCACTGCACACAATCTCTGATATGATGGTACCTGATGTCGATGTGCTCTATTGGGGTCCCCGCGCAATCTGCATCCGTGAAGTCACATAGATTCACCTCATCCTCCTGTCTGTACCACAATCTATATCCCGATGTGCCTCTGAGATAACGCAATACATGCTTGCCTGCCTTCCAGAAGAGCTTGGTTGGCATAACCATAGCTTGTGAAAGCTGGTTAACAGCATAGCATATATCGGGTCATGTATTAACCATATACATAAGAGACCCCACCAACTATCAATAAACAGTGGCATCCACTACCTCCGCTGAAGTAGCATCCTCCTTCCTCCAACCTCTAGGAAGAGGAGTATCAACAGGCTTGTAGCCATGCATGTTGAAATTCTCCAGTATCTCCTGGGCATACTTACCCTGAGAAACAAATAGTCCATCACTGCGCTACCAAATTTCCAATCCCAGGAAATAATGAAGGAGGCCCAAGTCCTTCATCTCAAACTCTCTAGCAAGATCCTCCTTGCATGAAAGTATCGACAACTCATCTCCCATCAAAATCAAATCATCTACATAAAGTACAATGATCAGCAACTTACCCTCCACCACTATCTGGTATAGGTTAGGATCCACCTCACCCTTGGAGAATCCAAGTCCGGTGAAATAACTGTCTATCCGTGTGTACCAAGCATGAGGTGCTTGTTTCAACCCATACAGCTCTCTCTTGAGCCTGCACACATGTGACTCGCTGCTAAAGATCTCAAAACCTTCGGGCTGCTCTATGTATACCTCCTCCTCAATGACTTCGTTGAGGAACACAGTCTTCACATCCATCTGATGGATGTGCCACCCCATCTGCACTAAGAGAGCAAGAATCGTCCGTATGGAAGAATACCTTATGATAGGTGCAAAGGTCTCCTCATAATCGATCCCCTCTATCTGTGAGAAGCCTCGGGCAACAAATCTTGCCTTGTACTTCTCCACACTCTCGTCAGCTGCCTGCTTCACTTTGTAGATCCATCTCGAATCCACCACTGATTTCCCCTCCGGTCTTGGGAGAATCTCCCATGCACTGTTTCTGACAATCGAATCATACTCTTCCACCATGGCATCTACCCATGCGGGATCCTCCACATCTTCCTCGAAAGAGGATGGCTCAGTCACGACACATTTGCTCACAAGAGCCATGTATCCAGTGTACCGATCAGGTGACTGTCTTTGTTTGCACTGTGATGTAGGTGGTCCTACAACCTTCTCTGCATCTTGAGCCAGTCGCTCAGCTTCTGTAGTGCACCTTCGCCCTCTGATGGTTGGCGCTACATGAGTGGTCTCTTCCACTCCATGAACTTCATCTTGTGGCTGATCCACATCCTAAAGCTCATCCTTAGGAACTAATAGCTCCTCATCTGCATGCAAGTGTGGCTCCTTCTCAAGCGAACACTTCATGGCTTTCTCCTCCTGAAATTTTATATCCCATCGCACAACAGTCTTACGACTGTCTGGAAAATACACACGATAGTTGTGGGGCATATCAGTGTACCCCACAAATATCCCAACCTCTGCAGTTGGCTCTAGCTTCTTCCTGGAATCCTTCGTCACATGCATGTAAACAGGAGAACCAAAAAACCTCAAATGTGAAATATCAGGCCTCTTACCATAATAAGCCTCCTCGGGTGTACTCATGCCAAGTATCTTGTGAGGAAAACGGTTCTGCACATATACTGTAGTATTGCATGCATCCACCCACAAGTGAAAGGGTAAGCCCTGATCATGCAAGATCGCCCATGCAGCACCCACGATCATTCTATTCTTCCGCTCAGCAACCCCGTTCTACTGTGGGTTATGGGGAGCTATGAGCTCTCTTCAAATCCCTTCTACGCTGCAGAAGTCCTTGAACTCACCAAAGATGAATTCACCACCATTGTCGCTCCTAAGAGCCTTCACCTTCTTCCCTGATTCATTCTCGACCAGTGCTTTGAACTCATAGAACTTTGAGTATGTCTCGCTCTTCTTCTGCATGAAGAAGATCCAACACTTTCGAGAGAAATCATCAACAAAGATCACATAGTACTTGTGCTTTGCTGTCAAAGCTATTGAGAAAGGTCCACACACGTCTGTGTGAATTCTCTCAAGGATTGTCGTGGCATGACTATCCTTCTCGTGAAAGGTGGCTTTCACAAATTTTCCCAAAGTACACCCCTTGCACTGATCTGACTGCGCAAGAGTGCCTTTAGGAAGCCCAGTAGAAATCTGTTGCAGTATCTTCAAAGCTCCATGGTGAAGGTGGCCCAATCTCTGGTGCCACAACTCACCACTCCTTCTGCCTTGCATGCCATTGTTGTGCAGCCATCTACATGCAATTGATAAAGGTTCTTGAATTGAACCCCTATCTTCCGGGTTTCTCCAGTTGTATTACTACACAGGAAAGCCTTTCCCTCACTGAAAACAACATCATATCCCTTGTCTTCTAACATCTCCACAGAGATAAGATTCTTCTTCAATCCTACATGCATCACTTCCTTTAATATGAAGGGTTTACCAGACTCCCTCTCAAAGGAAATGGTACTGATATCAGTCGCACTGTATCTACCATCATCTCCCATCTCGATGTGCACTCCAAGATCTTTCTCATCCAGATCAGAAAACAAATATCAATCTCCTATCATGTGAAAAGATGCACCACTATCCAAGAACCATACTGATCCCATCACACTTGATACCAAGCATGTGATCAGTGAAAAATCCAGCTCAAACTATGAGGCTAAGGCCTCTCCCACTGCAGATCCAGCAGCTTGCTTATTTTTCTCTTCTGCGAACAATTTGGGCATAATGTCCGGCTGGTGATAGTGAAAGCACTTCCTTGGACAGTCCTGCTTTTTGCCTTTCGTACCGGAATGCGAATCTTTCTTTTCTTCCCCTTCTTTGCTTTGGCAGCCGAGCACATTTTCTTCTTAGTGCCTTTGATTGAGATCGTCCCTGGTTTTTGCACCTGATTCTCTTGCACAAGTCCAACCAAAGTCTTTGCATCCTGGCATTTTCCGACCATTGACAGAGTCTGATAGGAATGCCAACTCTTCGGAAGACCAGAGAGCTAAGCTACCAGTCCTCTCATCACATCACCCCACACTCCCAGCCATCCCGACATTGGTGACTGTGTGAGATGCTTGGGCGGTACTGTCTCCTTTTCTCACACTTAATGTTTCTGAGTTTATCCTTGAGCGCCAACTTCCTCTGGTTGCTCTTGCTTTGGAATAAATCTGTCAACGCTTTCCACATCAAGTATGGAGAAGCCTTTCCATGCAGGCTGGATACAATGTAATCCCTCACGCCCTCCAACAGAATCCTTCGACACTTTGTTGTCTTCTTTTGCCAAGCCGCAGCTTCAGCAGCATTAGAAGGCTTTGGGACTTCAGCATCTATGAACGCCTTCAACCCATTGTCATCTAACACCGCCTCCATCCTGTCTTTCCATGCAATATAATTCAAGCTTTCTTCAAGAGCATACTCCAATCGCAATTCGTTGAAATACATTTCAACTTCGACACCAAGATAACACTGCTGCAAATTCGAATTCCACCAACTCAAAACTCAACTGCTCCTGATCTAAAATTCGTGAGAACAAAGTATTTCTCGTACAGAGATTGACTGTATGCGCATTCACCGAATATCTCACCTTCCAAAAGAAGGATGAATCCAGAGGCTATCTAGCCTGATTACAGACTCTGCCTGAAGAAATAAAACATAATCACTTTCTGAATAATAGATCTAATGATCAATCCTCGCTCTAATATCATGTAGAAATTTTTCTACAAATCAACCACCTCTGATACCATGTAGAAATTCTGAATAATATAACACTTATTCACAAATATTATGCCGATTATACACTATTTGCGGAATGCATGCATAATACATAACTTCCTCTACCTTTGATCATCAATTTGCGGAATTAAGAAACAATCGCATGTGCACATTGAAACATCAATCACACATATCAACACAGTATGTAATGGGGAAAGCATCTAGTTGAAAACCCTGAACTATCTGTATATTATAATGATTGAGAACATGTAACAATACATAGTACAATACTCCTCGCAAGTACTCAGTACTATCTCCACTTGCTACACACAAACTAGCTCAGATCTGAATCAAGTCACAGGTTCAAATCTCCTCCGATGTTTGCCTGCCTCCACTGCGCAATCCCTGTTGAGAATAGTGCTGCATCAAATTCGAATTCCCTTGGCTGGTACTGTGCAATTCTCATTAGAAATCTCAATCAATGATTGTGCAAATCTCATGCACAGCTATAGTCACAACTGATAGTAGACTCACCCTTTCACCCACCTCTAACACTTGTCTCCATTGAACTGTCCATACACTGAGTTAACTGATGTATTATTTAGTTGATTTATGAGTTAATAATTAATTCACACCACTCATCACTAGTGTATTTTTCAGTTAGACTAAATACAACTAGTTCAACTAAGTCAAACTGAACACAACTCCATTAACTCCTCAATTAACTCCACCAAACTCAATCACTTGAGTTCTAACTAAAGTCCATCATGCAATAGCTCAACTAACCCATAGGAAAAGCATATTTCCTTCTGACAGTTGCATGTGTCACATCCGTAGCTTGAACTAAAGTGCTGCAAGAGGATAAGATAATGTTTATAGTCCAAATATTATTAAGAGCTAATAATATTCGACTGTTCTATTTTTGACTGGCAGTCTAAAAATAGACTCTGCCCATAATGTCTAAAAAATAGAGGTCCATCTATTTTTACCAACATGACCAATCATCCATAAATGGCATCCTGCAACTCATCGACCATGATCCATATGTCTAAAAATAGACATAGTCTAAAAATGGACTTTGCGCCAAAAATAGCCTGCGGGCCCACTTAGTGAAGGCGACTTCTTTTCACTAAGCTCCATCATCTTGTTGCATTTTCAACACTCCATTTTCTCCTCAAGGTCATTTAGGCCTAGAAAATATCTCCAAACTCATCTTTGTTCATTTTTTGAGATGAATCCTAAATCATTTTAGCCATGGATGGAATCTATATATTAGTGAACCTCATGGTGTCTCTATATCTTTCCACCAATTTTCATTGTTGTCCATAAAGGATGAATGATATACAAGAAGATTCAAAATAAAAGGGGTAGATTTTGGGGATGTGTTAGGTCCCAATACTACTAGTGCAACCCCTTATTGTTATTAGTACAACCCCCTTATTATATTGTTGTGCCCATGTAGTCACCATATTGTTATTATTGTGCCCCATAAAAGCCCACTATAGTTATTATTGTGCCCTTACATTATTATTGTTATGTCGGTTTTGATTATATTATGACCCCTTAGACTCCTATATACAAAAAGGAGGTATTGTCATTTGTATCATCCAAGAATTGTTCATTTGTGTAATGTTAAGGAGGTTTCCCCCTCGAAGAGGCTGAATTCTAAGGCGTTGATCTATCTTTTCTATCTTTTTGTGCGCTGGTTTCATAACATTTGGTATCAGAGCTTTGGATTCTAGGGTTTCTCTGCTCCAAATAGGTCATTGTGGAATTTTCGCTATAATGTTTTTCTATGATGTTTCAAAAGCTATAAAAAAACAACCATTTGAGCTGAAATAGTTCTAAACTTTAGGTTTGAATTTCAGATCTTGTCTCACTATATTTGCAGAGATATGACTTGAGGAAGTTAGGGTTTTTGCAGACTCCCGAATTACATTCTAAACAGGTGACCTTGGGAAAATCATCATAAATTTCTCTCTGGGAAACAAATTGAAATTTTGTAAGACGTTATAGAAAGGGGACAGACTCTAGTTTTCTGTGTATATTTTTCAGATCCAAAGGTTGAAACAGTGACACATGACACATCATACAAGTTCGCTCTACTGAAACATTATATAATCATGTCATCTTAGGAGATTGGGCATAACTCTTTCTTGGAGAATCAAATTTTGATCAGACTTGCGGAGTTAGAAGAGGAATCAGAGGGCTACTTCGGGATGCAATTTCAGAACTTGGAGAACTAAAAGTACAAAGTTACAGTCGTTTCAAGATCAAGCTCCTAAAATCAAGAAAAGGCGATATGAGGAAGTTTAATGGCAAGGATCCGGTAAATTGGATACTACAGATGGAGCAATATTTTGATCTGCATGAGGTTCAACTGTTACAAAATGTACATATTTCATCTTTATATTTAGAATCGAATCAATTTTTATGGTATAAAGGGCTTTGTTCTCGTAAAGCACTTGTCACTTGGTCAATCTTTACAGAAGAAATGATAGCAGATTATGAGGACACAAAGAGTAAGACCTTCTTTAGCCAATTGATAAATCTTGAACAACAGGGTTCAATGGCATAACACATTGAAGACTTTCAAAAATTGAATATAAGGGTAAATGATATTCCAGAGAAGCAAAGGATTGATGTCTTCATATGTACTTTAAAGGATAACATTCAACAAGAGGTTCGTCTTTGGGAACCTGATTCATTGGAGAAGGAATTCTGGTTGGCAAGAAAAATTGAAAGCGAAATTATGGAAACAAGGAATCCCACCACTCACGAATACAATTATGGAAGTGTTTTTTCTCCTAGCCTTCACAACCTACAAGGTTTACATGACAACAATTGGAAGAAAAAAGAGAAAAAGGGCTTTGTTACAATTGTGATAACAAATACACTAAAGGTCATAAGTGTGCTGAGAAGAAATTATTTTACATAGATTATGAAGAGGAGGAAGAAAATGATCAGGAAACATCACAAGAAGAAGATATACACCATGAACTAACCCCAGAGAAAGAAGAAATGAATCCAACCATATCTTGTAAAGCATTGGCAAGAATTACCACTCCTCAAACTCGCAAGATAGAAGGGCATATCAAGAAGGAAAAGGTTAAAGAAGTGAAAGATCACATTGAGAACGAAGAAATGAATCCGAAAATATCTTGTAATGCATTGGACAGAATTACCACTCCTCAAAATATCGATATAGAAGGAAATATCAAGAAGAAAAATGTTCAAGAATTGAAAGATCACATCGAGCATCAATAAATGAATCCAACCATATCTTGTAATGCATTGGAAGAAATTACGACCGCTCAAACTATCAAGATAGAAGGAAATATCAAGAAGAAAAAGATTCAAGCAATGAAAGATCACATCGAGCATCAACAACAAGTTCTCCAACATTTAAAGGATAACACCACCTTGGTGCAGAATCGAGTGAAACAATAGGCAGATCAACATCGCAGTGAAAGAAGTTTTGATGTGGGTGATTGGGTATTTTTACGGCTATATCACAAGAAAGCTATTTATGAGAAGGAAATGTTGGTAATATTACATGCACTTAATAAATGGCATCCTTACCTAATAGGAAGGCATTTCAAGGTAAAAATGGATCATTATAGTCTTAAATACTTTTTAGAACAAAGATTATCTTTAGAAGAACAGAAAAAATGAGTCATAAATATGTTGGGTTATGACTTTGAAATCATCTACAAAAAAGGGAAGCAAAATCTTGTTGTAGATGCACTCTCAAGAAAGGATGAGGATGTGGAAGCATTGTTTGTGCTATTTCTATTATCCAACCAGATTGGATAAATGAAGCAAGGGATGAATGGAAGAAGGACGAAGAAGTGTGGCCACTCATTCAGAAGTTGTAGAAGATATCAGTTCAAACAATATTACCAGAACTTGACGAGGAAGGAAAAATCATATTGGAGCCTGGAGAAGTCACAGAAACAAGAACCTGACAACTACGAATCGATCAATTTCAAAGTATCTCATTAAGTGGAAGAACTTACCTATTGAAGATTCCACATGGGAGGACAAGAATTTTATACATAAGCATCAAGAACTACTCAAGTGTTGAGGACAACACTTTTTGAAGGAGGAGGGAATGTTAGGTCGCTATAATACTAGTGTATCCCTTATTGTTATTAGTACACCTCTTATATTATTGTTGTGCCCATGTAGTCCCATATTGTTATTATTGTGCCCCATAGAATCCCACTATTGTTTTATTGTTCCCTACATTATTATGTTATGTTCGGCTTGATTATATTATGACCCCTTAGACTCCTACATATAGAAAGGAGGTATTGTCATTTGTATCATCCAAGAATTGTTCATTTGTGTAATGTAAAGGAGGTTGCCCCCTCGAAGAGGCTGAATTATAAGGCATTGATCTATCTTTTCTATCTTTTTGTGAGTTGGTTTCATAACAGGATGCCCATAAGATTGATCTTCAAGAAAATAACTTGTTTACTTTGTTATCAAAACAATACAAATTATCTCCATTTTAATTGATGCAATTTATAAATGAAGATGTAAAGGATCTCTTTTATAGTAAAATGAAGAGTATGTTTTTAGCATAAAAATCATTGTATAATTGATCAAATTATTTTTGTTGTGTGGTCATGTAGGCAAGGGGAATCCTCATAAATAAAATTTCAAACATTATAGAAGAAAGAAGGAAACATCCAAAAGTAATTCATCGTGATATGTTGGCACAAATTCTTGAAGAAGGGTCCATTGCAAATACACAAGAAATTATTTGTGATTGTATTCTCAATTTACTTATAGCTGGCCATGAGACCACCTCCAAAGCCATGCTATTTACCATCAAACATTTGAGTGATTGTCCTAAGGCATTGGAACAATTGAGGGTATGCATCACTCAATTTTCATTCTCATTTGTATTTATTTATTAAAAGATTTGGTTTAGAACATTATAAATAAAATATTCCATATTTAATTTAGAAGGTCAAAAAATGAAATATTCGATGTTTTCATGGCAGGAAGAGCATGATATGATACTAAGGAACAAAGGAGATAATAAGAAACTTGATTGGAATGACTACACATCAATGAAATTCACTCAATGTGTAAGTAAAACATTGTTATTTTTCATGAAAATATATATAAATGAAAAATGTTATTCTTCTCTTCTTTAAGGAAAACTCAGTGCATACAAACATTATAAAAACATATTGCAATGATATAGAAGTTGGACTTTGTAGGTTATAAATGAAACACTTCGTTTGGAAAACTTTGCTCAAGGGACGTACAAGGAAAATAAGGAAGACATCAAAGTGAAAGGTATTGTCTAATATATGGAAAAGTGCTATATTGTGAAAGGTTTTGTTAAAAATATATGTATGATATGTAAAACAGTCGAGGTTAATATATTTTTCGTACTCAGTATCATTAATTTTATTGATTCTAATTTATTGGTTGTAATGTATTTATATTATCATTTTTTTTTCCAGATTATGATATTCCTAAAGGATCATTGATTTTTATTTCAACCATGGCCCCACATCGAGATGAAAACTTCTACTTCAAAGCTCATGAATTTAATCCGTGGCGATGGGAATTTAATCAGGTATGAAAATAATTATTATGTACCTTAAAATTAAAATAGTAATATTTTTTTTAAGTAATAAGTTCATTAAACTTAAACTTATTCATATGGTAGGACATTTCAAATGAACCATTATTTGTACCTTTTGGAGTTGGGCCTAGATATTGTCCAGGACATCATTTTGCCAGACTTGAGTTATCTATTTTTCTTCACATGTTTGTCACAAGATTCAGGTTTGTTTTTCTATTTCAACACAATTAAATGTTTTTAAGACTCATTAATAAATATTTAACCATTATAAGTTTCATTTTGTATCTTAATAATTACTTTACAACAAATGGTCTTATTATCTTATTTCATTTAATTATTAATATCTTTTTTTAAATATACATTTACCTTTAATCTTTTTATAAAACTAATTATAATATCTTTTATTATAAATTTTGCAGATGGGATGTGCTTGGAAATGACCATGTTTCGTATTTTCTCTTTCCTAAATTGTCTAAGGGATTCCGTATTTCTCTCCATTTAAGGGCATGTTAGAAAAAGTGAGTTATATACACTATGTCAAAACATCTTAAATTTTCAATACTTTGTATTTGATATTTTGTTGTTTATATATAATGAGAAAATGCACAATAATAATAATAATGGGTGGCTTATATGGTATGTAAGCATATAGTATGCATATGTAGCATGCTATTATAGTGTGGGCATGTTAGAAAAAGTGAGTTATATACACTAGGTCAAAACATCTAAAAATTCCCATACTTTGTATTTGATATTTTTTTGTTTATATATAATGAGAAAATGCACAATAATAACAATAATGGGTGGCTTATATGGTATGTAAGCATATAGTATCCATATGTAGTATGCTATTAGTAGTGTGGGTTAGATGCATAGACGTGTAGCTTTGAAGGGTTAAGGTTGTCTGTTTGATTGAGTTATATTGATTTAGGAGGAACTAAAACTAAACATTACCCTTACCATAAAAGTTCACAAGGTAGTTTATATGTATGTGTATGTATGCACTTGTATATATATATTTAATTTGAATGTGATTTGTAATTGTTTATTTTTTATATATAAATTTATGTTTTTAGATTGGAAGTAGGAATATTATGTACTTCATAATATATTATGTTAAAACTATTTTGATTAATTATTATATTTTAATATGCCACGAGAACAAGTGAAATTAGTGATCATAATATTATGTAAATTGTGATATCTAAATTTATATATTATATATATGTATATATATATATATATGTTAATGTATGTTGAATTTCTCTAAGATTTGTATTCAAACCACATCAAAATATAGAGGAAAAGAGCTACTAGGTTTTACACACTCTAGTGAATGCACATAAAGTCAATATCTTTAATGTCACTCAAACATTGAGGAAATTTTAAAACCCATTATTACACTTAACATGACCAAGTACATTAATTTTTTGAAAAACAATAATCAAATCCTTTTTAAAGCCATTAATGTCCCCTCTTGTACAACAAACCTCTTTAGCTTGGGTTAACATGTTCTCAACTCTTAAGTAGTGAATCACTTTCAAGTTATCTAACTGAAAGGATGCATGTGGTTATTTCATTCCATAAGGAAACACACAATTATTTCAAAATATAAGGACCCTATCATGTGTTTCATGATCATGGAATTCATGTTCTAATAATGATCATCCAAACTATTCTAATTTTTTTATAGGGGTCATTTGGATTTCTGGTTGATCGTATAAACCTCCTATTGAGTCAACATTATCCTGAACTAATTGTTGCATCACCACATTCAGTGAGTACCTAATAGGTATACCTCTCTCACTTGCATGACTACATTTTTTTTATGACATGACCCACCCTTCCATGATGGTTGAGGACAAACTCCATTTCAGTTTGGGGTGGGGGGGAGATTTCACATCAAACTATCATGCAATACACCATGTGCCACACCACCAATACCATGACTTGGCATGCTACGTAATCAATCTCAACATATGTATCACCATTGTTGGTATCACCATTTATCACCATTTTGTCGTCGTGACTCCCATACAATATTATGAAACTCATTTGTATATCCTAGCTCACTTGCCAATTATGATGCCTTATATACCAATTAAAAACTCTACTACGACTTAGCTTACCAAATTCTACAAACTTGGCATTCTTCTTCCTAATAACAATTGTTGACATTGAAACAACATCTTTATCTAAAATTGAAGCCATGGGAGGATTTTTTGTCTGTCATGAGCCAAACTCAACTGATTCACTATACGATCACTCGATAGTCTATAGGATTTTTCAAAATGTAAGGTCGTTGGTGTATTTTAACAAGATGAGAGGATTTAATGAAGACATTTCCCTTGAATTTGGGCAAAAATTGATAGAACAGTGCTCAACTGTGAGAGGAGTTGAAATCACAGTTATAGATGAGGCAATTTCTAGAGTTACAACCTTGCCTCAAACAAGAATGCATTGGTTCAACAGGAAGATGTTGGTTTCCATAATGAAAGCCACTTTTTTGGAAAAAGGGGAACAACTTAAGAGTAATGGATGAGATGTAGACAGAACTTCACTCCCACATCCATGGGAGGATGTAGCATTCTTCCTCTAGAAGTATATCACTTGTGAAGGTTGTTTTGGAGTAGTTTTCAATTACCATTTCCAGTTGTTGGCCCATCTCCACCATGGAAAATTGATCAATATCCCATATTTTTGCCTGGAATCACTGAAGCATGTGACCAATGTTGTTAAGTAAGTGAAGCCTCTAGAAATGTTTGTAGCAAACCATAATTAAGGCCATTATTGTTGATACATTGGAATGAGAAGGGAGAACATGGGAAGGATTGTTGGTCCCTAGTAGAGGGTTGGATCAAGAAGAATTACTGAATGAATCAGAAGAAAAAAGTGAGGATGTCGAGAAGAATGAGCAAAAGGAATGATGCTAAAAATTCTCCTATTGATACACCTGCTAGGAACTTTTGTGTTGACATCCCTGATGAAGGTCTCCCTACTGATACATCTTACATATATTCTTGTGATGATGAAGTTCTTCATGCTAACACACCAGTCCACATAACCAATGGGTAGTCAAAAAAATTGTAATCTGGGGCCTTCCCTATTGCATAGGAATATCCATGCAAAAAAGAATCAAGAAAAGATCACTAAAAAAATCATGTGGGTGGCAGATTTTCAAAAATAAGGGTTAGGACTATTGTAACAATGTCACTAGCTTAACAATCTTAAATGTCAACTGATATACATGACATGAAAGAAAAACCCAAGAAGGAGAAAGAGGAGGAATTCAAGCAGGAAAAGGTTGACATCTCTCTTTCTGATAAGTCCAAATTTGACCCCCCTTGTCTAAACAAGTTGATAGTTTAAAGAAAGAAAATGATGATTTGAGAAAACAACTTGCAATATTAAGAGAGAAAACTCAACCTAAGAAACCCTCAAGGTTAGAAACCCTCGTTGAGTTTGTTGAAATGATGAATGCATATTCTCCCCCTCCAAAACTAAAAGGACTAGAAAAATTAGTATGTGAAGTTTGTGGAGAGATTGATAGTGAGGTTGGGTAGGCATGTGATGAGGTACAAAATCCAAATTTTGTCTTGGTGGGAGTACAAATAGAACTTGAGGGGGAAGATATGGAATTACAGGTTGGTATAGAAGAACCTACTAATAGTGTTGATGTCACACAAGGACCAACATCTAAGGTAGAGCAGCCTATGGAGAACCAACAGGCAAGTACATAAGAATTTTTTGATGATGTCTTTGTCACACAAGAACCAACATTTGAGGCAGAGAAGCCTATGGAGAATCAATTTGTTGGAACACAAGAACCGGTTGACGATTCTATTGTAACACAAGAACCAATCAATGAGGTAGTACAACCTGAAGATGAAAAGAAAACAAAGACCCAGGAAAATCCACAACAAAAAATGAAGAAAATGTTTTAATAGTAGCTGAGACTGTATGGCCTAAAATGGAGAATGATGATCACTTGGACATAGTATTTTTATTTCAAAATTAAGTAAATTGAGACAATTAGCTTTATCGCTACAAAATGAGGCATTTCCATTGAGTGAGCACAGGAAAAACATTCATAATATTAAGGAGGCTAGTGAAAAAGATTTAATGAACCAAAGGCTTAGATGAGACAAAGTGAAGGAGGAAAGGAAGAAAGAAACGAAACAAGTGTAGGAACTTCGAAAATTGTCCAAAAGATACAAGATGAGAAATAACATATCTATAATTTTGTACATTAACTATTGAGTTGTATAAATACTTCTCCTTATTACCCCTTCTTTATTCATGAGAAATTCATTATTTTTTCAGTTAATAACTATTAAATAAAGAATTCCATATAAGATAACTACTATTATGTCTAGGAACTTTGCATAACATAATTTGTTGTGTAATTTGTATCTACATGAGTTCATTTTTTATGGAGAAAATAGTTTCAAACTACCACCTTATGTGGGAGACATCCAACTAAGGGCATTCCCTTCATTTTCTCAAAATTACGTAAGTTGGAAATTAGCCCATGAGGTTGTAACAAAAAACCAAGAGAATAAGGTGTTGTGGATTTGAGAGGAACCAAGTTTTGTTGCAAAATGGTTAGAACTTATGGGAACTTTGATCAATCTCTAGATAGAGTGAATGCAGTGTGTCAAATCCACATAAAAGTTTTGGACCTATGTTCTAGAAGTACTGAGTAGTTAAGACAAGGTGCACTGGAAGGTAGCAAATTAATATGGGAGGTGTGTGATAAGAAGTAGAAGGAAAAAGACCCATACTGCTACCCAAATTTTATACATTCTCTTTTAATAATACTAGTGTATGTCGACTGTATCAAATTTTGTGGGCCTAATTGGCTTGGTTTGAAGTTCTAATTTCCTTTGATTTACCTTCCATCACTTAAGTATCAACATTATTTTCAATTGAAACCTGGGAAGGTAGAAACAAGGTGGCTAGATTTGATTGCTTTCGAGGGATACATGGTTATCACTAAGGATCTAGAAAAGGATTATAATTTCACTAAGTTACACTCATAGCATGCATTAAAGTCCGACTCATGGATCTACATGAGGACATGGCGTTGCTTTAGTTGTGGGGATATGTTGGGTCTAAGAATTGGCATCCTTTTCACCACTATTTCCTTACCTTTTTTACCATTTTCTCCTTTACAACCACATCCTTTTATTAAACTGATTATCTTTTTTACTAAAGTATGCCACTCTTTCATGTCACTATAACTTATGTATTTTTTCTTGCATTTGAAGAAATGATAATTATTTTTGGGTGAATTTATTGACAAAATAATACAGAAGGATGTTTATAAGATGACTCAGTTAATTAGGATGCTACTACTCCCTTTTTCCCAAATGATGCAATGTTTCTTTTCCAATGTGACGTTGTCACAGTAGACTAATAGCTCAATTGTTATTCCGATGTTGATACTCTGTTTTGTGTTGATATGCACTATTTTTTCTCATTGCCATCCTCAAGAGTTGATGTGTATGCTATTACTCAACAAGGTCAACAAAGAATGTTGTGCCAACAAATATTTGACCTCTCTTGACAAATCAGCCAACTCAGTTGTAATAGTCATAATCCCCACTATTTTAGCTACTCGCTAAACAAGGCACCATTATTGCATCACTTTTATTACACTAATTTGTTGTAAATTGTTTAAAAAGACTTTTAGTTTGAAAATCCTAAGAATCAAAATATTTTCATGGTTGTTCATGATTTTGATACCAATATTAGGCAGAAGATAAAAAGATAACACAAGATCCCTCTACCTTTTTTGGGGGATGGCATCATCATTTTTAGACTGTCCATCTTGTATTTCATTTTTAGTGCCAATGGTTCATGGTCCATTTATGATTCATTGTGCTAATGTGAGTTATGATTTTACCAACTTTGTACTAAGGAGGAAGGGCCCTCATCTTTAGGAGGGATCGTTGCGTCTGTAGAGGTAGTTTATTTAATTTATTTTCATTTACTTGTAGGTTATGGTATTTTAATTCTTATCAGTTAAATTTAATGTTGTCACAAATTTCTTGCTTGATGTATTGTTGCTGCTATTTGGTTAAGTTGGCTTGCAGAATATGTAATACAGATCGCTTATGTGTCATCATAGTTATTCCTAGATTGATCCTTACTAATTATGTGTTGCTACTATAGTTTAATTGATTCTACATACCTATATTCTATTGTTGATAAAAAAATATTAGTTAGTTGTTGTTACAAGTAATACAATGTGTTATGCAAGTAATGAGCAGATTGATTTTCGATTGTTAAGATAAGGGTTGATGGTTGTGTGTGTTTGTGGTTGAATAATTTTTTAATAGTGATGAATCGATTTCTAGGAATTTTATTTATTTTCCCTACAAGAGTGATCTTAGAGTACCTGAATGCTACTTTATTTTGCAAGTGTGATTCCATTTCGAGCATCATGTGCAGAGTGTCATTTTCATACTAATGAGGGTTTGACAATGAGACCTTTTTGAATTGATTTCCATTTATGCAAGAAATTTTGGTTTGATTGAGTGCCAAGTTCTTTTAGAGGAAAGCTTAGCAACAATAAGGAATTAATCAATGTTAGTTTTTAATTCCTACATCTATTGTGCATGATAACCTCGAAATAAATAGACTTATCCTAGTTGATAATTTGTGTGAGCAATTTGATTTTTTTTATTGAGACAATTAAATTTTCCCATTAGAGGCTAACTTCAAAAATCTAACAGAGTTTCCTAAAGCTCAAATCAAGAAGTGGATAGTCACATTCATCAATGATAATAATGACCAAATTACTAATATTTTGCAGTTGCATTTATATTCTAAAGAAATAGAAGATGAAATATTTACTTTAAAAGTGAAGAAAAATATAACCATCCTGCCTATGAAATATTACATTGAAAAAGCAGTCAAGAATTTCTTCAACGAAGTCATTGATCCAAAATAACTACCTTAGTGGTAAGGATAACGAATAATCGAGGAGATGATTTTATTTAACTTTTTCTACAACAATTGCATGAGAGAGGATTCATTCCACATGTGCTCCTTCTGAAATTTTATGAGTGTTTGTTTTCCTTTGAATTCCCTACTCTCTTATCACACTTCAATTAATCCAACTTTATTGAACTATTTGATGTTTTTTAAAGTCAATCCCTGAGTTTATTTTCGCTCTTTCTTCCAAGTTCCATTATAATTACTATTGGTCAACAAGAGCCCAATATCAATCCCTTAGGGATGAATAATTTTATTTTACATTTAAGTAACATGATTTTGTGACTGTCCTTTAGGTGCTTGACTTTATTCTGAAAATTTAATTCTGTAAACTATTTTTGACTCTTGTAGAGAGCTTATTTTAGGAAATTATTTCATTTAAGATTTTGAAACTTTAATTTCCAAATAGGAAGTAAGAATATTGTAAATGTTTTCTTATGCTATTATAGTTTCAATATCATTTTATAGTTCTCTAAGTGTATGGACCATTACTTTTTATTTTTGCCTATCTGAATTTTCTTCAAACATGTTTCCTCATATATGTTGATGGATTAAAATGCAAAATGAATTTGTATGAATACAACTTCTTTCACTCTTATTTTATTTTTACTTTGAAAAACACTTGGTCCACTCACAAGTACGTTTATTAAATTCTTTATCTTTAATATTCAAGTTATATGCATATCAAAGCGTGATCAATAGAGGAGTACCGCCTCTATAAAATATAAAGGGAATATGGAAATAAACCATATGAGGTTGAATTTTTCCTTGATCGAAAAAGAGATCAACATCTTCTTGAAAAGAAGAAATATAAAAAACTGAAAATGAATATGCCCAAAGATATTTCCATTCCTATTTATTATGAAAATATTATTGTCTGAAAAAATCCTTTAAATAATAAGAGGAGAGATCAAATGTTGTTGATAATTATGGAAAAACCATGGTTAGCGTTGAACATCATATTGAAAGTTCTAAATGATGTGGGGAAATGATAAAACTAGGTGTTGATTTAGAGGATGGTATTATCAAAGCAAAACAAAATTCCATTTTAAAGCAATTGAGGAAGAACAACTTCGTTGATATGGTGCCATATATTTTAGTTGAATTTGATGCTACTTTATAAACCCATGAAACGGTAAGATAAATATCAAATTAGAAAGTCACACCACCTACATATCCATACCTTGAAAACATTGATTAGATAAAATATATATGCATAGTGTAGTCAACTACATAGTTGTTGTTGATCTTGTTAGCACTTCGTAATTTCTCTAGAGTTAGGAGAGGAACCAAAGGTAATCAAAAAACACTTTAAAAATGGAATCTAGCTCTTCTAGTTTTAGATAGGGCTCTCTCTATATGATTATTTAGTCACCTAGGTCTTAGGCTAGGTATTAAGGTAAGAGAGGAACACATTTAACAATTTGATGGCAGGGAGGAGGGAAAATCCATTGGGCATGGAGTCATATGGAGCTATGATTTTCAGTGATATGATGGGGGAAATGAGGAAACCTTATATAGAGAGAAGGTAGGAAATCCTTATGGTATTTTGTCAAATTTCATTGTAGATAGGTGAGCAGGGTAGTAGTGGAATTGATAGCATCTAAAGAATCTAGCTGAGGATGAATTTTAGATGTCACAATGGAAGAAAAACACTAAAATGTTCAATAAGCCATAACAGAGCACTTAAAATGTGAATTCTGAAACAAAGAGTCTACTTAATTAAACATGAAGACCTAACATTTAAAGCCTGATTGTAACAAGAGAGAAACTCACACACATAGGAGAAAACATCACCATCATGAATTGACACATGAATCCCTCAAAAAATAAGACTCCAACCTCCATCATTCTCTGAAAATGTTTAAATACAAAAGTACAATGCAAAGTGTTTTTTTCTCTAACCCTGACCAACCAACCTTTTGCACACTAAAATTCATGAAATATATATATTTATCTCATCCCTGGACTTAGAGGGTCGAGCTCAACCATTTCCCCAAAGATAGAGTTAGTTACATTAGATTTAGAAATTGTCTGCCAGGAAATAGGGACCGAATTTCTAAAAAATAAGGGTAAAAAATTAGATCATATTTCTCAAATCATGAAATTTGTAACAAAAACCAAAGAAGGTTTTTGTAGATGACCTTGTGCTTAAGATAAATGTCTCTCAATTTTTTAAATTATTCTCCGAATCCTCAAAATCCACGCCCAAATATCATCACTAAAACAAGGAATGGTGAAATTTGCAAAATAGGTTGTAAAGATTCATTTGAATAATCCAATATATGATACCTGTTACAAAAATAAAGGAGGATTTTTTTATTCATCTCCTGTTTGACAAAAAAATCATTTGGGTTTTCAAAATCCATTTCCAATCTTTAGAATCCGATATTAAAGTTAACTTCTAAAACAGTAAAAAAACATAGCAAATCCCCTACATCAAAAGCACAACGACTGAACTTCGTGATGTCATCTTCTACATACTTATGATAATTCCATGTACTTCTTGATGTGCCAATCAAGTAGAAGACAACTCCAAAATTAGCATACACCCATTGGAAAACACTTGTCTAAACTATAGACTTCCATTCATAAAGTCCATCACCTATAGAAGAAGCGCAATGCCAAAGCACAATGAATTTAATTTGCATATGTTTGATTAGATGTTGTGGCCTCTATCTGAGCAAAATAGTTGGAAGATGATGTTTTCAGCCTTAAAAACTTCCTTTGAACCCTCACATGTCAAAATAAGAGAAATAACACTATTATTCCTTCCATTTAATATCCTTTGACAGTAGCGCAACAAGTTAACGTTTATGAGGGTTGCAATATTTATTGGGTTCTCTCCTCAATTTCTAAAGATGAATCTATCAGTAGATGACATGAATTATACTAGAAAAGAGAAATTTGGAACCTAAGGATAGTCATGGTAGCAAGAAAATCTTTGATTTACAGAAGCGCAATGCAAAGGGAATGTGAACCAACAACATGTAATGATGATGATTTGATGATTTTACCTTGCACCTGGTTTTACCAAGACACCAACTGATTCGACTTAATGATGAAAAATCCAAATCCATTATTATCTTCACTCAAAATACTAATAACTTGATCTCTAAGAGATCATAGAAAGAATTTACAAAATGACCCAAATAATAAAAAGACTAAGCTTGTCTTTGATTACTATAACATAGGACACTAACATTGGAACCAGCGAGGATTCCATCCTCCCTGTGAGGTGCCAAAGAACATCATATACCATGTGCCTATCCCTTGGGATATTTCCAATCATAACCCTGCAACTTGATTATTGCTCTGAACTGCAACCAACTTATTATGTAACAAAATCCATTGAAACCAGAATCAATGTACAAACTGAAAACCACAATTGCACACTGCAAATTAAAAAGGATACCACTGCAATATTAAATTACATACTGCTAAAGGGGATGCTCAGAACTATGATATTATTCATAATCACTCCTACCTATACCAAGCTACGGAAAAAAAATTGTTGAATCAAGCGATACTAAAATGTCAGTGAAATCAATCAAGTAAATGACTTCTTAGTTCATGTTTGTATTCAGTTGATGACAATGCAACATGATAACTGAAATGAATCCCTAAGTTCATGAATAACACAAAATACACCTTTACAACTATTTTTTGTTCTATGTCCTCTTTTTCACTATAAAACTCATAATTATTTCTAAGTGAAATAATAGTATGTTTTTCACTCTTCTTGTCCACAAGAAAAAGCTTTGAATTTTCTTGAAAGACTACAAATGGAACATCTACGTCATGTATAATGAGATTTTCAAGAATTAAATATTCATGTGCTTTAGCCAAAATATGATATTGATTTTCAAAACATTCTATCTTTGTTACTTCAAGAGGCATATTTTCCTTAATAAAGTCTTCGTTTTCAAAAGGCTCTTGAACAACCCTTTCTTTTTCACTATTTTATTGCAGCTTATGATGGTCAATTTGAAGCCTAGCATCCTCAAAATCTGAAGCTTCATGCCTATTACCTCGAGAAAAAGGATGCAAAATTAATCCTTTATGAGTCTGAATTGAGAGTTTCTAGAGCGGCAGGTTTAACAAACATTTGAAAAAGATTTATTTTAATGCATTCTTCAATAAATGGCATATTTAGATGCAATTCTATGTCACATAGATTTTTAATCTCATTGTCTTGGGTTGAATTCTCATTCTGTTGAGAATAAGAATTTTCAAAAGGATTTGTAATCCTCTCTTCTTCAATCACTAACCCAGAATATGAATAAACCGATTGACTGTCTATTTCCATTTATTGATCATTTGAAATTTGTTGAATATGTTCCTCAAGCTTATGATGACAAACCTTAATATCATGGAAATTGTCCTCCTGATGTTGAAAAGGATTCTCATGAAAGGCCTCTATAATCTCATCATCCATAAATTGATCATATTCATAAACATTTTCCATATGTTGAATGAAACTTTCAACATATTGAGAACAATATTGAACCAATAATAATGATGGATAAGATTCCTTAAAATGTTCAAAGAAAATTGTGTGGAAATTCTTTAAGGAATATATATTAGTAGCTAGTAATCCTTCATACCAAGATCGTGAATCTTCTTCTAAGGTTTCCATAAAAATCTTTATCAAACATTCCTCATGAAATTCAACCTTAAGTCTACATACATGCATTTGAAATTTGACCAAATGAAGAGGAACATCATCTCCTTTCCAATCTCTGAATTTTGGAAAATAAGTTTCCCAATCTACATGAGTCATATGATTTGGAAAACTTGGAATATGCATATAATTTAAAGGAACATACCTTGCAGATATAGAATTCATCTCGATCCAGTTGAGTTGCTAGTAAAACCTTGATTTCTGGATCCTGTTGCCAGTGGAGTCTTTGGATCAGGTTGAAACTTGATTGGAGTAGTTAGGTGAATCATACAACCTTCATGTGTTTGGCTTTCTTTCACCATCAGAAGTCAAATTTGATATTTAGGATTATTTCTCGAGGAAGATGGAACCTTTTTCTCCCCAACAACAACATCACTATTTTAGCAATTCATAATTCTTCCAAGCTGAGGAGAGGAATCCAAAGGTAACCACAAATCACTTTAAAAAATGTAATCTAGTCCTTCCAGTTTCAGAGAGGGATCTCTCTATATGATTCATCAGTCACTTAGATCATAGGCTAGGTATTAATATCAGAGGGGAACAAGTTTAATATTTTGATGGCAAGGAAGAGGGAAAATCCATTAGGCATGGAGTCATATGGATTTATGATTTTCAGTGATATTATGGGGGAATTGAGGAATCCTTAGAGAGGTAAGAAATCCTTATGGTGTTTTTGTCAAATTTCATTGTAGATAGGTGAGTAGAGGAGTAGTGGAATTGATAACATCTAAATAATCTAGCTGATGATGAATTTCAGATGTCATAATGGAAGAAAAACACTAAAATGTTCAATAAGTCGTAATAAAGCACTTAAAAAGTGAATTCTGAAACAAATTCTTCTTAATTAAACATTAATACCTGACATTTAAAGAATTATTGTAAAAGAGAGAAACTGACACACACAGGAGAAAAAATCACCATCATAAATTGACACATGAAACCCTTAAAAAAGCAAACCTCGACCTTCATCATTCACTGAACACTTTTAAATGGAAAAGTACAATGGATAGTGTTTTCTTTCTCTAACCCTAACCAACCAACCTTTTACACACTAAAATTCATGAAATATATGCAATTAGCACATCCCTAGAGTTAGGGGGTCAAGCTCAACCATTTCCCCAAGTATAGAGTGAATTAGTTTAGATTTAGAAATTGTCTGCTAGAAAATAGTGATCGAATTTCTAGAAAATAGTGGTCAAATATTAGATCATATCTCTTGAATCATGATATTTGTTATAAAACTAAAGGAGGTGTTTGTATTTATATTTTTCTTGAGATAAACCTCTCTCACTTTTTTTAAATTATTCTTGAGATCCTTAGAATCCATGCCTAAAGATCATGACTAAAATGGAAATGATCTAATATGAAAAATAGGCTATAAATATTCATTCGAATTTTCCTGTTACAAAACCAAAGGAGGTTTTTTTTATTCAACTTGTTTTTGAAAAAAATTCTTTTGGTTTTTTAAAATCCATTTCCATTTTTTCATATTCCGATTTTGAAGATAACTTCTAAAATTACTTAACTTCTAAATTTACAATAAAAAATGCAGCAAATCCCTTGTGACAAAAGTGCAGCAACTGAGCGTTGGGACTGAGCGTAGCGAAATCATCTTTTGCATACTTCTGATAATCCCCTATACTTCTTGATGTTCTAATCAAGTATAATACAACTCCCAAATCATCAAACACCCATTCTAAAACACTTGTCTAAACTATAAACTTCCATTCATAAAGATCATCACCTACAGCAGAAGCGCAATGAATTTCATTTGCATATGTTTGATTAGATTTTGGGGCCTTTGACCAAGTAAAACAATTGGTAGATTATGTTTTCAGCCTTAAAAACTACCTTTGAACCCTCGCATGTGAAAAGAAGAGAAATAACACTAATATTCCTTCCATTTAATATCCTTTGATAGTAGTGCAGTAAGAAAGTGCAACAAGTTAAAGGTTATGAGGGTTGCAAGCTTTACTGGGCACTCTCCTGAATTGCTAAAGATGAATCTATCAGTAGAAAACATGAATTATATTAGAAAAGAGAAATTTGGAACCTGGTGATGGTCATGGTAGCAATTAAACCTTTGATTTACAGAAGAATGGCATAAAGCGAAAGCGCAACAACAACTTGTAATGATGATGATTTGATGATTTGAACTTGCAACTGATTTGACCAAGACACCACTTAATTCGACTCAATGATGAAAAACCAAAATCCATTATTATCTTCATTAAAAATACTAATAACTTGATCTCTAAGAGATCTTAGCAAGACTTTACAAAATGAGCAAAATAATAAAAAGACTAAGCTTAACTTTTATTACTATAACATAGGACACTAATAGATCCAATGCAGATTTTTAGCAAGGATGCATTTGATAGATCATTTTTTATTTATTACAAATACTTTATAATTGGAGGAAACCATTTTGTAGAATCTAGAAGAAAATTGATTCAAGAATATGCAATAAACAACTTTTGAAGTAATGAAATGTATCATGTTTGTTGGTTTAATTGATGTGGAAGCAAATTGATTAGCATGGAATCCTAATACAAATAATGAGTATAGGATGCCTATTACTTTCATATAAAGAGTCAAATTCGTTCATAATGAATTTCAATAAGTATGTGATGAGGATAGAGAAAAGTTTAATCCATTCTTTTGAAAACAATGTTATATGGAAATAGGATTTTGAGTTGATGAAGAAAATGAAAAAAATCATAAGCTAATGCATTTAGAGATATGTATAACTTTTTCCAGTTGGGATATTTAATAGCGTGTAGACATGGAATTTGATAAATGAGATATTGAACATGTTAGATAATATTGATATAGAAAATCAAAAGTTTAGAAGGTCTCAATCTTTAAGATGTATCATTGATAAGACAAGTCCTAAAATCAAGAATTTTTCAAAAGATATGTCTGTCATAACTTGAAGAAGAATGTAAGGAGTAAAGGATGGAAGGCTTGTTAGAACGAAATTATCATGTGTAAAGTTAGGTGAATTGTCAATAGAAGAAATGTCCAATAAATTTCAAAAGTAAGTTTGTTGAGTATGTTTTGTTTGTGTTTAGATTACAATTTTTTTTTTTCATTTTAACATATTGTTATAAGTATTTTGTTATATCGATCAATAAAACATTATTTATTTTATTTATTTTGCCACAAATTTTAATTATAATACAAAATGAAATAGTTAAAATGTTGAAAGGAGAGAGTTGGGATGATGTTAGATGGAACTATCAAGATTCAAACTCTACAGCAACACTGAAACAATTTTTTGTTGGATTCAAAAAGGTATTTAAATTTATTATATTCATTTTATTCATTTGTAGACTGAATACCTTTAAAAGTTTCATTCGTAAAGCTAAATTTGAAAGGCAAAGAAAGTAACATTTTGAAAATATTGAACTTGATTCCACTCTTAATCACTACATTTGGGATGGGATCAACACTATCCACTATCAAGTAATATTAAGTGATTATGAAGATATTGAAAATGTCACACCTAACACACACACACACACACACACACAGATACTCCTTAATTACTACAAATATCCCTTGTGGTTTCAATATCCAAAACATTGTATATGATAGTCAACCTTATATTTACCTAACTTTCAATAAAATGATTACGGAATTTGTAAAAGTAACAACATTGTCACGTTGGAGATTTGTGAATTTTCATTCAAACATGCAATTGGGATCAATACTTTGAAGCTTCAAGAGTAAATTGAACTCAAGGAAGAAATTTTTCTAGTAAGACATTTAAATTGTATGTTTATGATTAAAATAAAATAAATATTTTTGTACAGGTAAATTGAATTTTTACTATTGCATGTTACAAAAAAAAACAAAATATTACTAATTCTGGTTGTGAGACAATTATAAGTGATACTTAGATGGTACATGTTGTATGCTAAGTAAAAGATAATATTCATAAATATATTCTTCTGAATGGAAAAGATGGAAGGAAAAAGAAGTAAAGGTTTATAATGGTGTGGTAAGAAAACTAACATATGACGAAAAGATGTGAAATGAGAGATCGTTAACATTTACCAAAATCCACAAGAACTAATTACTGTTATAGATATATTTTCAAATGAATGAGATCTGGGTTTTGGATTATAAAATCAAATTTCATTCTTTATTATAATTTAATTTATATATGTTAATACTAACTTATTTAATTATTTATGTTGTACTTGGTGATTAGGTACAACACTAACATGATACTTACAAAAGGAAAAAATTGCATACCACTCAAAAGGAACCACTACAATGAAATTTTATTTAGAAAAAACTTAATATTGTTAAAACCATTATAAATGAAAGGCAAGAATTTGGTTTGATGAAAATAGATTTTAATGAATCACATGTGGCAAAAATGTCAAAGGAACCTTAGTCATCTATAAATGGATTTTTTTGGAAAGGAACATCTTGGGTAACTTTTCAATATCAAAGATCTAGTTGAAGAGGAAAATGACCCAAAGAAACAACATAATATTATGGAAACAAAATGATATTGAAGCTCTGGAGGGTGATGAATTTAAATTATATGATGTTTTTGATTAATTTATTGATTTTTCTTTAAAAACAAACTCAATTTTAACAGTTGTTAATAAATTATACTTGTAATGTTTTAACTTTGCCATTTTATTGTAAAAGTAAGTATTCATTTATTATTTATTATTTTTATTATGTTATTTTTACTTTAATTTTATGTGAAACATTACTGTTATAGGCCATTTTTTCACATCCGATCAGTGAGCCTCCTAATGGGATCAATCAATATCATATTCCCCCTTGTCACCATCTTGCATGTATCTTTCATTTCCCTGAGTTTCAGCCCTAAATTGCTTCATCTGAGCCAGTTTGAGGACCAATGCTCCCTGTATGCCTACTAGGGTGCGTTCACCAACAGGTTGCTCCATTGTGGCATGTGTTGGTCACCAGCAGGTTGATCTCCTTTGAACCTACATTAGTTTTATAAATCTAGGAGAATGATCGGGAGTTTGGAAGCTTCCCCTTCTAGGATTTTCCAGAAGTTGTTACAACCACCTACCTTGGATAAAGCATTCAGATCATATCCTTCCCTATATTGGAGTTTTCACCACTTATCCTTTGATCCTTTCCCTCCATCAAAGGTGAATCTATTACCCTATATTGGTAATTGGATAAGAACTCCCAACTTTCCATACTTCTCTATATATTCCCAACCTTCTATGTGGTTGGTGGTTGGAGTTTGGAGAGTGATTCTACCCTTATGTTGTTGTAGTGAGTGGTTATTAGCTCATGCATTTAGGGTGATTGGAGGTGCATATTGTGACAAGGAAAGCACAAGTCAACAACTTGGAGGAGCTCTTCTACAAGATCAACTTCTACTTATGGTTGTAATCTCCTTCCATTTATAGTAATGCAAAGAATTCATTGTTTTCCTATATGTGATGTTGTTATTTCACTTATTTAGATACCATGTTGATCTATCAAATGAAGTACTTAGATGGTACTGCATAGATCTCATAATTTATTGGCTTGTGTCATCTGACTGTGTATGTGTTAGGCCCCTATACTACTAGTGTAACCCCTTATTGTTATTAGTACAACCCCCTTATTATATTGATGTACCCATGTAGTGCCCATATTGTTACTATTGTGCCCCATAGAAGCCCACTATTGTTATTATTGTTCCCTTACATTATTATTGTTGTGTCGGCTCTGATTATGTTATGACCCCTTAGACTCCTATATATAGGAAGGAGGTCTTTTCATTTGTATCATCCAAGAATTGTTCATTTATGTAATGTAAAGCAGGTTTCCCCCTCGAAGAGGCT
>APFE030553719.1:0-15869 GCA_000404065.3 Pinus taeda | reverse complement strand
TGTTAGGCCCCTATACTACTAGTGTAACCCCTTATTGTTATTAGTACAACCCCCTTATTATATTGTTGTGCCCATGTATTCTCCATATTGTTATTATTTTTCCCCATAGAAGCCCACTATTGTTATTATTGTGCCCTTACATTATTATTGTTATGCCGTCTCTGATTATATTATGACCCCTTAGACTCCTATATATAGAAAGGAGGTCTTGTCATTTGTATCATCTAAGAATTGTTCATCTTTGTAATGTAAAGGAGGTTGCCCCCTTGAAGAGGCTTATTTCTAAGGCGCTGATCTATCTTTTCTATCTTTCTGTGAGCTGGTTTCATAACAATCTCCCTCATAAGAAGTCCCATTTAGACCTCAGACCATTTGGTGTAGGATTCCTAGCAGTGGGTTGTATAGCAATGCCTTGACCACAATTTCACACAGAGGCAAGTAAGATAACTATGTTGGTAGCAAGGGTGTGACCGCTATAGTGAGTCAAGGAAGGTGCATGAGAGGTTCTAACACAGGTGGGTTGAGGTGAGTGCGCCCCTTGGCAACCTGTAATAGTACTCAGATGGGAAGGGAACACATGAGCGAAGATACATCACAAACTAGAAAGAAAGTCAGTTGGCAATCCAAAGTGATGGTTAAACCAATCATCACATTTCAGAAAGATTCTTACATACTCATACAAAACAGTCCATACATGAATGCGTAAGAAAGCAAATACATATGCCATTTAGAGTAAACAAGACTGTTGGAATACAATACAACATATGCATGAAATGTGCTAGTTCTTATTATATAAAGAAGTGTAAGTTCTAGTCATACAATACATCCATGTACACCCACTAGCCCCATTAGTGGAATGTTACAGCCACATCCGCCTGATCCTCCAAAGAGATGAAATAGCTCTGTGCAGCGGAGAAGCCAAGGTGCATTACAATACTGTCCAAGCTCTCTCCAAGATAGTCTTAACAGAAGCTTGGCTGACCAAAAGCCCTTACATTGAGTTATGAGGGACAATTTATAGCAAAGGGTAGGGTGACCCTTGACATTCCCCTTTGTGATAGTTTAACTACCCTCATGACTCTTCACCTACTCTATGACTATTACATTTGACTATTGACATTGACTTACACTTGACATGATGTTGCATTACAATGCACATGTACTCATGTGAGACAACATGGCTTGAGCAAGCCATGCAAGACATCACTGACACTCGACCCATTGTGATGAGACCAACTCTTTGACATGCTTATGATGGAGAAGGTGGTGAGTTATGTGAAGCTTGGTCATCCATGATGGTGTGCATGCACCCCATGGTGACATCTTGCTGAAGCGAACTCTTGCCTCCATTGCAACCAGTGCATTGGTTCGGCTCCTTCATCCAACTCGTCTACTGACATGTGCATGGTCTTCTTGGGTGCGGCTAAACCGAAAACACACTGATGCATAGTGTCCATGTTGGTCTTCAAGTGTGTGTTGGTGGTCATGTGCATCAACTTGCCAAAGTACATGTTGAGCTCCAGTTGGACTTGCTTCTTGTCTTCACCTTGGTGAGTGTGCTGAATGGGTTGTATTGCATGTGTGCGCACAATGACATGCATGCTACTGAATCCCTTTCATTCGATCAACAACACTACTCACCATGTCTACTTTGTGCCAGTTTCTGGGATAGATCTATAACTTGCACGGGCGCAGTTTCATCCGTGAGTGCATGTTGCGCCCATTATTGTTCCTGTTCCTGCTGCAACTCATTCATCTGTCTGTGCAACTTCAACACATGCAACTCCTTCTTTGTTCCATTCTCTGTCTTTGCATGATCTCCATGTCACGTCATCACCTCATAGCCTGAGTCCCCAAATTTTCTTTCATCATTAGTGGATATGCTTGAGCTTGCAACTTTGTTCCGCCTTTGTGTTGTCAACAACCTTCCTCTTGCATTCGTTGCATTTGGTATGTTGTCGTCAACTACTGTTCATGATGTTGCTCGTTGTGATGTTGCTGTTGTCATATCTTGATTTCCTTTTCCATGAACAACTTGATATCATCAGGAGTAGGAAATTTCATAAACATTTGATCGATTGCATCTCCAGGTGTGCTCTGAACGGTGTCTTCAACTCTGCTCTTCTTAGAAACCATTGTACCTACATTGCTGAGAGGCAGATGAACACCTGCAATACTTGGAGACATGGCAACACTCATGTAAAGTAATCTGTCAATCGAAAACCAAAATGAACTTGAGAACTGACTTGCAACATACTTGTGTGACTGATCACAAAGGTTGCGCAATTTCGGCTGGGAGGTCGGGAGACTGACTGCCAAGATTGCAAAAGGCACAATATGGGCTACTGGGAGACTGAATGACTGTTGGAACTGTGCAATGCACAATTCAGTCTGGCTGCTGATTGTTGGGATTGTGCAATGTGAAATCTCAGTTGGCAATGGTTGCAGGCTCAATGATTGCATTACGCAATTTTCTGGGCCAGTAGTCACTGTCCCTGAGAAATGCGCAAAGCAGTCCTGGAGGAGAGTGCCTGGGCAGAAATGCGCATTTATGGAGAGGAAGACAGAGCCTTCCTTCCCTAGATTGTGCAATCCTGTCTCAATGAAGGCAGAGTCCGAGCCAAGGTTTCCCAGACTCTCCAACAGACAACTGAATGCAAATGTGAATACGAATACATGGCGATAATGAGTGTAATCATGAGTAAATGATCTTGCCTGAAAACAGTGAATGACAGATTCAGAAAATAGAACAACATGCATGTGGGTGAGGTGAGCCGATGAATTAACGACCGTTTGTGAAAAACAGTTTCATGCATGCGACAGTAGTGAGATAGCAACGAAAACTAAAACGGTGCTAGTACAAGCTAATATGTATCAAAATGACAACAAGCGCTCACTGAAATCAAGTAGACATTGTTCATATGAAGTGAAACACAAAAAGTGCCAGAAGTGCAACACAAGACATGGAAGGCGGGCTTACCCCAAGACAATTGAGCTTAATGAGCCAGCAACTCCTAGATGTGATGTGGGATGGCAGAGCTGCAAAGTTGATGTGAGAAATGAACCCTGCATCATCTACTTGATGAGTTTTTATAAAATTGAGGTTGTGACGCACATTCCACAAATCTAGGGAAAGCGACACTTGGTGGGAGATTTCTGAAGTGATCCTCACATGTAACTCGCAACTGCCCAAAAATAGATCCCTGAAATAAGCAATGCCTTTGCATGCTACCTTGGGAGAAGCAGCCCATGCATGCAAGTATGTTTTGCTCAGTCCCGTAGGTAACCGATCAACTCAGGTACGCATGCAAGAGGTTGTTCGACCACTGGGAGAAAATGCACATTTTTGGATGGGAGATGGGCTGGTTGCCCAAGATATTTGCATAATTTCTAGGTAGAGCAACTGACTGCTAACTATATTTGCGCAAATTTTGGGCTGAGCTGCCTTGCTGGGGAAAATTGTACAATTTTGACTGAGTGTTGACTGCCAAAATTGCACAATTCTGGAGCCCAACAGGCTTCCAGCTAGGATTGCGTAATTTCTGGAGGGAAGGCTAGTTACGCTACATAATTGCACAATTTCTTGGGAGAGCTACTCAGCTTGCAGCTGGACCAAGTCCAGGTGGTCAGCCTGTGAGGGGAATGCATCGAGCTGTGATCGACAGGCTATGTTTGTGCAAGCAAAACACTAAAGCTTGTGAACATGACGAAGCAAGACAAGGTGTTGTGAAGTTTGGAAGGGAGGCTCCAAAACAAAGCTAAGGACAAATTTTGGAGGGTGGTTGTAGCCGCTACAACACTTGGTAACACACTGGTAGAACTCCAGCTCTATGAATGGACCTTGTTCGTGAAAAGCAAGTCTAACACCTCCGGAAGTATTGTTCAATTCTCAGCTCCTTTTGGTTTCCACACTAACTTTATTGTTGGTTGGATTAATCGTTCTTGTGAACAAGACCGATCTTCCTAGTATCGAATGATATCTAGCAACAAAGAGCACAAGCAAATCTACTTTTCTCTAAACATGTTTCAATTCATTAATGAATACTAAGAGGTGTAACAGACCCTACCTCGGTCCAACGCTTGTTTGAGGCAGTTTTATTCCAACAACTTCAAGTAGTTCCCTTTTAATAACCTTCATACACAAACAAGCACACATCAAAGCATACCTACGTATAACAAAACATGTTCATTATGAAGATCAAGAAGCTCATAAAATAAACCATTAGAGACAGTTCATTGAGAAAAACAAACTTGATTATATTAGCTTTATGAATAAAAGAACCTTAAAACCTTTGCTTTGATGTTGCACAAGTGCTTTCCAGGGTCCAACAGGAGTCTCCTCTACTTTGACAAGCCTCACTCACTTCCCAAATGACATGAAAGTATGTGATCTCTCCTCTCACAAGCTCAAAAAGGAAGTCTAGTTTTTAGCAGCATTTACCCTCAAGAATCTTCAACTTTCAATCTCCCTTACAACCAGCCCAATGCATGAATTTATAGTGCAAATGGAGGAAGTTTCAGGTCCACCATTGAAGGGATAAGTTGCTCCTTCAATGGGATAAGCACCTCATATCATGGAGTTAGCTCCCTTAGTTATGCAATGGATGAACCAAGGTGGAGCGGACTTTCCAGCGTAATATTCCTTCTAGAAGTGTCTAGAAGTGACCCAAGATGGGTTTTTAAGAATGAACTCATGCCTTTTTAACTTTTACAGGGGTTCGCACCCATTACTCAATAGACAGAGCAGTCAGGTTCGCATGAAACATGACCATTGGGTGCGGCACCGCAGGCAATGCTAGGAGAAAGTGCGAAACCAGGATTTGAGATATTTTTAAGGTCTTTCTCCCAATTTCAAGGCTTGACATGAAGAATTGAGGTTTAAGACTTGCAAAGGAAGTATGTATGAGTGTTGATGGACTCACACAAACTGTAGAAAGTCATGGTGACAATTTTTTGTGTAACAGATTGCCCTTTAAAGTGCGAAGTCTGTAGTAGATGAGGATGGTTTTTTGATCATCTAAGAAGAGTGAAGGACTTTATCATTTCAAGGATTTTCTTGTGGATACCCCGGTCGAACCTGTAAAAACATTCAATGCAAAATATATATATGTGAAAATATTATCGCTGAGGTAGGCATTCCCATACTCAGATCAAAACTGACTAAGAACTATCTAAAACCGCTCTGATATAGGAATGATTTTGTATTACATCACAAGTAGGAACACATAGACATAGTATGGTCGCAACCATCTGTTTATGAATAGTCCACTATATAATGATAACAAAATTCCTCGCAGCCTGGATGGTGGAAACTAGATCCAGGGTCTTCATTTCTACTTCACGAACTAGTACGATTCTATCCATGTGAATGAATGTGTCAAAGTCGAACATGGTAGAAACCACTTGATTACCAGTCAATGATGTAAACTGTTAACAAGTGTGAGAGGAACCACCAGTAATGTCAATGTCCCTCAAAGTACTCAGTACAATCCATGAAATGTGAATGAATGAGTCGATGTCAAACATGTCACAGAATCCTTTGATCGAAGGTCAATGATGCAACCTGTCGTCAAAGGCGAGAAACCTGCCATTGAGGCATGCAAATTCCAAGGCACTGATGATTTCTAGATCATCTTTCTAGATAATGATTTGGTGTCGATAGAAAGCGATCTGTCATAGGCAAGCCCATAACACGAAATCATAGATCAAGTCTGAAGAAATATGTTTAGCAAGAACTAACTCAGGGATGTTCAATGATGGATGACAAATATTTTGCAGGTGAATGGTTTATTTTCACAGACCTCTTGAACACATAACGACAGTGCAGATGGCTTGGTGACAGTTGACCCAAAATTAATACCCAAAAACCGGCTAAAGACTTTCAATGTGGCTTGATTAACTGTTAGGTAAAGGATTTCCCAACCCAGGTAGATAAAAGTGTCGTATTCAAGAGTGATGGAAAGTTTTTCAAACACAAAGTACGACAAATAGGTTCATTTTTCTCCCTTTTCCCCCACCATTTCTGGCAAGTACCTCTTTATTTTTGACAAGCTTGAGGAGGATAAAATTTTCTTGGTTATAAGCTCATCCTTCAGATGAGTCCAACTTAGTTTAGATTTGAACCCTAAGAAGGAGTGGTTTGTTCCTGTTTGTAATTGAACAGGTCCTTTACTGTGAAATTTTAACGAGTTCGGTATAGGAGAAACTCGACGTTTTTCAATTTTAGGGAGTCAGAAGAAAAACTTAAGAAAACTCCACGGTTGTCCTTTTTCGTAAATTTGTGTCTCCCAAGCCCGAAAAACCATAAAATAATACTTGAGAGAACCGCTTGATCATTACGACGAAGGAGTACTTTTCATAATCAGTGCCTTCAATCTGAAAAAAGTAAAAAAGCGATCGAAAACACGTCGTTTTATTACCGATATCGAACTTGAAACGACAAAAGTCCGGCAATCTTTTCATGTTTATACGGTCGGAAAAGAGTTGTAAAAGGACCGTCTTTTTAATTCCATTTTAACGAGTCTAAAAAGAAAAACTCGACAATCTTTTCATTTTTTATGAGTCAGAAAAGAGCTTAAAGAGGACTACTATGTGTTTTTTGTTGAAAATGACCAATTTCACCTGAATACCCAATATTCTGCACAAAAACTACAAACATTACTCATATCTATTTAAAAATAATAAAAATGCACCAAAAAATGACCTTTTCAAAGTAAAAAATAAATAAATTTAATTTATTTATTCAAAAAATATTATAAAAAGGGCTTTTACAAGTTCATTTTTACCGTTTGCCTTTGGAGTAAAAAATAAGAGCTTTTGGTAGAAAACTTCCTGTGGAGATCACGAAAAATCCGACCGCTGGAATTGAGAACCGTCTTCTCGAGGTAATCCACAATGTCCCTGACTTGCATTTCATCAGTTTGAAACTTTGTTTTAGGGTTTAGAAATCGATTTTTGGAGGAAAATTAGGGCAAACAATCACCCACGGTAGTTGCGCAGGGGCGCCATGTGGCCCCTGCGCACCCTAATTTTTCTGTGCACATATAAAATTCGGGGTGCCGCACCTAGCCTTAAGGAGAAGTGTGCACCTACGCACTATCTCTAAAGGGATGGGTGCGAACCCCGCGGAATGCGGACTTTGAACCCTAGTTTCTTCATTTTTGCCGCATAGAATTTTGGAATGAAAATTCTAATCCACCTATTTTTGCAATGTAGGTACACAAGATGCTTGTTTGGCGGGAAAGAGAGCACGAGGATGTGGATCAAGCTGCATTACTCCATCCGCCTTCATTACAGGCATTGAGAGCATGCAAGCTTTTCAAATTTTGGACCATACCTGGCATGAGGGCACAGGTAGACTTTTTACAATGGCTGGTGAACAGTTGGAGCATACAGGACCAGTGCTTCATTATTGGTGGAAACTGGCTCGAAATCGAGCTGGATGACATATACTTTTTGACTGACTTGCCCAAGAGAGGCGAGCAATTATATGTGTTCAGATCTAGGCCAGGTGGCCAATCTGTCACTAGTCTCCGACTAGAGTTCTGTAATGACCAGACTCTGGACAAACGGATAGATGTTAAAACCATCTCCCGTCCTGAACTAAAGGTGATTGCCTTTACTATTACCAGACTCTACGGGAGCACAGCATTGCATCTAGCTATAGGTTCCCAGATGCGCATGGCAGTGGACTGCTTCTGAGGCACCATCTTCAACTGGTGCGATGCTGTATTCGCCAATGTGAAGGGCCAATTGACTAGGGTGAAGAATGGGCAACTAAAGAACTTTGGTTATGGTTATTTAGTTGTCAGCTTTTCCCTAGAGAGGGTACCGATGCTGGTTCCACAGCAACTCACTGTTGAGGCTGGACTTCCGCGAGATTCTCGGGTTATGCGATGGGTTGCAGTTATGGCCCGCCATCCTGAGGAGGGTACTGAGGTTGTTTGATTCACACCAGAGTATTTCCGTTGGTTAGAGAACCAACTCTTTATTATTCAATATTTTCCATACGCTAGGATGGATTATTGTGGCGATCCCGACATGGCTCTTCCACCAAGAGAGCAATGGGATGATAGAGGTAAAATTTGTTTTCAGCATTTTAATTTTATATGTATTTTTTTTTTTAAATCGTCCCAAAACTAATAGTAAAATTTTTAAATGCAAATTTGGGTCCACGGTGACCAGCCGCTCTCCAGCCCTATGATTGGAGACAACCAGCTGCCGCAGCACCGGCCCCACAGGACTAGTCAGCATAGACCTTCGCCGAGTTGGAGAGCCATCTAGAGCGCTTGACTGCAGATATTCTGGAGACCAGCATAGATGACATTCCTCTTTGGCTTCAGGGCTATGTGATCGGGGTCCCAGGACCTTTTAGGAGGCTCCTTTGTAGGGTGGCCCGAGCAGTGGTGTCTTATCAAGATCATCACCAGTGATAGGATGATTGCCTTGTAGACTCATTTTTGGACTTTTGATACTATCATTTCTGTCGATCATAAGGTGTTTTTCAACCTATGATCGAGGACGATGTATATCTTGACACACTCTTATGCTATGCTATACTATTACTATGGTTATCTTGCAAAACATGTTTATGAGATGTTCTTAAATTTACTGTTTGATTTAATGCAAATGTCTATTTAACATTCGAGAAGCAATTGCATCTGCTAATGTATTTAAATATTTTGGAATGTGTTGATATTCTATGTAATCAAATTCTCGTTCCAAGAGACGGAGTCTCAAAAATAATCATAATAATATTGGATTTCTAATGGCATAAACTCGATTAAGCTGTAATACAACAAGTTCCAAATCTAAATTAACAATCAAACTTTGAATTCCAAATGAGATGGATTCAAATAATAATTCAATCACTGCATTGTATTCTGCAATGTTGTTCGTTGTTTGACCGAGGCTTACCCCGTGCATAGATACTAACTCATCAGAGGGTGAATAGATAACCCAGGCTGCGGAAGAGATGTTTTGTGTACTACGACAAGTGCCATCAGCGAAACCGATGTATGTTTTGAGAGGCATCAACATCTGCAATATCAAGAGTAAAACCAAGATAAGCAGGACTAATAATGAAAAACACACATCTGAAGTAAAGCACGCATATTTAATCTAAGAACACACCAAAATTAGAAAGAAACTAATCTAAGAAATCTCCACACTAATCTTTTAAGCATAATATCGCTTTAGATAAAGCCCATTCCTAGGTTTACCTAAAGAGACACCGTCAAAATCTTCTAGCTCATAGGCCCCTTTTGCCAGCTTCCGCTTGACAATATATGGACCATGCCACATGGGTACAAATTTTCCAGCCCCTAGCTTATCGTTTGCTTGATCGTAAAGTAAAACTAGGTCTCCTTCCGAAAAATTGCGGGGTGTAACATTCCGATCATACTGAGCTTTAATCCTTTTGGCATGAGTTTCGACAGCTAATGCAGCATTATATTGATTCTCATCTAACTGAGCTAAGTATAATAAACATTTTTTCTCTTCGGAAGTGGCTAGCAATAATTGCACGGAAATTTGTAATGACGGGATTTCACATTCAATGGGCAATATTGCCTCTAAACCGTAAACCAATTGAAAGGGAGTAAAACTTGTTGATGTTTTAACTGAGGTTCGGTATGCCCAAAGTGCTGAAAATAACATGTTGTGCCTATTCGACAAATGAATCCCAATGATTCGTCGGATCATGGTGACTAGAACTTTGTTGACTACTTCAACCAGACCATTTTCCTGTGGGTAATATGGAGTGGAACTATCGTGACGCAGGCCAAGCTGATCTGTAAGTTCGGTCATCATGATGTTTTGAAAATGACTCCCATGGTCAATGATAATCACTTGGGTAACACCAAACCTAGCAAATATATGGTTGAAAACGAAAATCGCAGCAGTTTTTCCGTCTGCCGAAAATGTAGGCATCGCCTCGGCCCACTTGGTAAAATAATCTACCGCAAGGATGATATACGCATGCCCCCCGGCCGAGTGAGGGTTACATGTAATAAAATCGATACCTCATTTTGCAAATGGACCAACAGCAATGATAGGGTGGAGAGGAGCAGGAGGAGCGCGCATATTGCGATCAAATATTTGGCAATTGTGGCATTTCTAGATGGTAGTAATACAATCTTTGAATAATGACGGCCAAAAATAGCCAGCGCACAAAATCTTTTGGCCTGTGGCATACCCAGACATATGACTGCCACACACTCTAGAGTGGTAGTCATGAAGAACCTTCTCAGCCTCGTCATGAGTAAGGCAATGATGGAAAACAGAATCCACCCTACGATGATAAAGAGTATCTCCAATAATAGTGTAAGGTTGGGATTGGAATCGTATTTTCCGGCGTTGAGTTCGTGAAATGTCTAGCTGAAAAGATTGGGTTTGGAGATAGACAATGATATCTCCGTACCATGGATCAACAGTGCTAATAAGGAACAAGGATTCATCCACAATGGATTCTTCCGCCACATTTTCGGTATCAGTACGAGGGAAGTCACACATTAATTCCACAAAAACCAAAGACTTCTTTGACTTGGCCTTCTCAAATTCCAGGTCAAATTCCTGTAGGATGACAATCCATTTGGAATACTTGCCCCCCAGCAATTGTTTAGTCAAAATGTATTGCATAGGGTTTCAGTCAGAAATGACGGTGGTTTTGCGTAACAAAATGTAATGACGAAATCGCTGAATAGCTTGGACTGCAGCTAAGGCCAATTTCTCCACATGTGAATATTTTAAATCAGTGGGAGTTAGAGTCCGACTAAGATAATAGATCACATGTTCACTTTCGAATTCATCCTGTTGAACTAAAACCATCCCAATGGTGGAATGGGAGGCGACGAGGTACAAGAAGTAATCCTGGTTGTAGTTGGGAGGATGCAATAATGGCGCATGGGTCAACGCATGTTTAAGTGCATCAAAATATTTGTCAGCTATCTCATCCCAAAAGAATGGAGTGTTCTGTTTCAACAACCGGGTGAAACCTTTTGTAATCTCGGCGTAGTTAGGAATGAAACGACATAAAAAGTTTGCTTTCCTTTGCAAACTCTGGAGTAGGCGAAGTGTCGAAGGAGGTGGTAACTTGATGATGGCTTCGACCTTTCAAGGATCGACGTGAATGCCAGCTTTGGATACAACAAATCCCAGTAACCGACCCGTTTCTATACAGAAAACATACTTGTGCGGGTTTAGCCTAATCTGATAATGCCTACATCTAATGAAAATTGCTCGTAAGTGAGTGAGATGGTCGTCTCTTCGTAATGAATGAGTGGGTAAATCATCGAGATAAGGTTGCACAATGTGCTTGATGTCATGAAACGCATAAGAAATTGCCCTCTGAAAAGTTGCCCCGGCGTTCTTCAATCCAAAAGGTAACTTGTAATAAGCAAATGTCCCCCATGGATAGATGAATGCTGTTTTTGGTTGATCGACAGGTAGAATGTTAATTTGATTGTAACCAGAAAAACCATCCATAAAGGAGAAAATTTCACTTCTGGAACAATCATCGATAATTTGATCGATATAGGGTGTGGGATAATTGTCCTTGGGACAAGCACGATTAATATCCCTATAGTCAATGCATATTCTTATCGTCCCTTGTTTTTTAGTAACTGGAACAATATTCGATACCCAATCCGTCAAAGGAATTGGATAAATGAAACCTACTTTAAGTAATTTCTCAACTTCTCTTTTGATGGCAGCAGCTTTTCATGGGTGTATCTAACGCAACCGTTGCCGGACGGGTTTAGCATCCGGGTAGGTTTTGATCTCATGAACAACGACTGAAGGATCAATTCCTGGCATTTCCTCATAGGACCAGGCAAACACGTCACGGAATTATTGAAATAGGGCTTTAGATGTGTTGACTTCAGTGTCCGTACAAGAAGCACCTATGTGAATGTTTTCAATAATCCCAGGTTTGACTGAAATGTCGATAGGAACCGTTCAAGAAATATTGGCTAAATTCTGTTTAGAATCATGATGTTTCAATGGATTCTGCAGTTATTTGACATATTCAGCAGTAAAAATAGATGAAAAATCATTTTCAAAATGATCAATCTCAAGTAAAAATGAAGACTGATGATGAAGATCTTCCCATGGTAATGCATCAACAGACAACAGTTCCTGAATTTATTCATCAGTGTGAACGGCTTCTGAAAAGGTTGTTGACTCTGAGGTTGAGATTGAAAGTGATTTCCCATTGATCTCATTCACTAGATCAAGGTTGGTTGAATTTGAGTCGGAAAATCACTGTACTACCTGATAAGCAACTTCAAAGGGACTCAAAGGCATGGCATCGCCAAGAGAGTCCACCTTGGAATCGAATGGAACGATCCAAAGGTCATCAAGAACTATGGATTCTGACGAAATCATATGAATGGTTGTGAAAGGAGATGGTATGTTGGGAGGAGGAAATGAAAAAGTTCCAAGTAAACCCAAATCTTTAACTAATCCTACTCCAACATCCTTATAAGGGATAGCGGTTTTTCCAGCATGTTGAATACTCTCAGCAGAGGATGGGTCGGACGAAAAATAAGTTAACCGATCTATTGTTATGATCTTTCCATTATGTGGGAACTTAATAAGCCGAAAGACCGATGAAACAATAGCAGTCATGGCGTAAGACCAGCTACGACCTAAAGGAAGGTTGTAATCTAGAGGGGCATCAACCACCTCCACATCTAGATTAACGGTTTTTCCTTCAACCCCTATAGGTAAGTCCTGTAAAATGCCATAAGGATGAAACCATCGGCCATCAAAGGCATTTAGAATTGTCGGGGATTGATTAAGTGTAGGAGGACCAAGGGTTTTCCAACACTGTATCGACATAATACACATGGAAGCTCCCTCATTAATCACAGTCCTAAAACAAGGTCTGTTTTTGACTAACACTGGAATCTGGAAAGCCATTTGATGAGGTAGACGAGGTGTACTATTTTCTAAATCGAAGACTATGAGGTTTGAGTCCTGAAGATCAACAGCTCCTATAATTTCTTCAATGAAAATGAGTCCAGAAGGAAGATTCTGGGTAATGATATTTTCTACTCTGGGTGAACTAGGACCACTAGAAATAGGAGAAGCAAATCCTGAAGATGGAGTAGTAGCAATTTCAGTTTCAGGTTTAGAGATTTCATGTTCTTCGGCTAATGAGCTAGTAGGAGTGATACTATCAGTAACCTCAGAAAATGAAATCGGTTCAGAAATATGTTCTGTTGCTTGCACTAGATGATCAGGATGTACAATCAACGAAGACTCTCCGGCCTCCGGCGACCCAACCCTACTTTCACTAGGTGTGACAAGGGCTCACAGCCCTTCCAGTTGACTTGGTGTAAATTCAGGAGGCTGCCCCCGTAGTCGACAGGATTGTCTCAGTAATTCAACCACGATTAATTATTTTATTACTTCACACAAAAATAAAGAAAATCTCAAGAAAAAAACCTAAAGTCTCTAAAGAACCAAACAATTTGAAGCACATGCCTAATAAATCTAGGAGATCAAACCACACACAAACAGTATCTTTCCGGATCGAAAACATTAGTTGGTGATGAAATCCAACGTCGCAGAATTCAATACAGAAATGGCGGTTGGAACAGTTATCCCGACAACATGCTTAATGAAAGAGACTGGCACAAGTTTTTCCACTATAACCGTCTCGAGTGAAGATAACCCCCCAAAGAGTCCAAGTGAGTCTAGTCATCGTCTGCTCCAGGTACAGTGGGATCTTCCCTCCACCGTCACCTAGGAAAGAATCCTAAAGATTATGGTCACTAAGGTTACCAACGGAAACAAATATACCTGGGGGAACAGTCTACGATCCGATACGCACGCAAGGGTAGAGTAACAAGCTCAATCCCCTTGAAGGCTCCTTGACATAATCCAAGGTTTACCAACAAGTGACCCCAGGCTCCTCGAAAATTGTCAATCCGAGGTTTACCGTTTTTAATACGTGAATATCTTCTATCGTTCCCAATGAGGAAGGATTGATTCCCACACTGGTTCGAATATGATCTCGTGCTTCTCCTTTAAGAGGAGCTTTCCCAGAGAATAGATGTAACAATTGGAATTTCTCCCTACCGCAAAATTAACTACTTGCTTGTTTAAACTATCTTGGAGAGTTAGTTACTCCCTACTCCAAGATACTAGCCTAAGCTATGTTGGTGAAAAGAGCCCTAGAAAATAAAAAGATTTCTAGATTGATTTTTAATTAAGCGTTAATTTTATTGTTTGTTCCTTAAGTCAATGGGTGCGGGGATGAAACTTTATGGTATGAAGACTTGACTCCAAAACACTAAAAAATGCACCTAAGATGATAACAATTCCTTTTCCTTTTCAATGAATTTCTAGCTAGGGAAGAGTTGAAAATGCAATGCTTTGAAAATCAAATATTTCTCTTAACATACAACTGAAAGGAAACTTTTTGTCTTTTTCAAAGAACTTTTAAAAAACGAGGCTACTAATCACAATCATAGAAAATCCCTTTGCTTTTCAACAACCAACAACTACAAAAATAAGCAATTCCTTTAAGAGAGCTTTTAAGATTTCTAGAAAAACTCTAAAAAACTATTGAAAACAAATTTTACAAGCTTGTATAATTTCTATGAAAAACTCAAAACTATGATCTAATCTTGAGATCTAAACGAAAATGGATTGAAAAGAAACTTGAAATGTTTTTGAGGATGCTCAACTCAGTCTTTCAGCATAACTAAGGATCAATTTGTTCAGCTCAACAAACTAATCAAAAAAATCCAATTATAATTTTAAATAGAAAAAATAAAATTCGAAACTTTTAATCAAGTTTAATCAAAGTTTTGCAAAAGAGACAAATGGGATCTAGATCTCTTCACGGATAGATTTCATAAGCTAGTCAAACTCAGCAAGAAAACCAGAGAGACCAGGGTGATCTAAGGCTCAAGGGCTTTGGATCTCTGAGCTACTACAAAGACCAAGCAAAAACCAATCCAACAGACAAGACTTCTTAGAAAATCTCTTCAAATGAGAATGCCAATGAAAACTAACTCACAAGGAACTTTTGTCAAGACAAGTGTAGGTCTGGGCATATACTAACAGCTATGGAAAAAAACTAAACCTAACTGGGTAGATGGATCTTAGGTTTTTCAAACTTTTGACAGGGGTTCGCAGGCATCTAGTAGAACCAGGTGCGGTGCCGCTCTGTGTTACATTGTAATAGTGCGGATAGGTCCGCACTGTAACTAACTCAGAGGGTGCGGTCCTCTTCCAAAATTTCAAAAAATAAAAATCCAACCAGGATCTAACCAGTACCCAAACTCACACAAATCAAGGCAAAATCGGAAACCAAAACTTAAGTTTCTCAAGTCAAAGTAAGGACAAATCAAAAACCAAACCAAACCGTTCCCCAGTATGGTCACCAATTTGTTGGCCGGATAAATCGTTCTTGCAGACAAGACCGATCTCCATAGTATCGAATGATATCTAGCAACAAAGAGCACAAGCAAATCTAATTTTCTCTAAACATGTTTCAATTCATTAATGAATACTAAGAGGTGTAATAGACCCTACCTCGGTCTAACTCTTGTTTGAGGCAATTTTACTCCAACAGTTTCAAGCAGTTCCCGTTTAATAACTTGCATACACAAACAAGCACACATCAAAGCATACCTGTGTATAACAAAACATGTTCATTATGAAGATCAAGGAGCTCATAAAATAAACCATTAGAGACAGTTCATTGAGAAAAACAAACTTGATTGTATTAACTTTATGAATAAAAGAACCTTACAACTTTTGCCTTGATGTTGCACAAGTTCTTTCCAGGGTCCAGCAGGAGTCTCCTCTACTTTGACAAGCCTCACTCACTTCCCAAATGACATGAAAGGTAT
>APFE030553710.1:3246-42892 GCA_000404065.3 Pinus taeda | reverse complement strand
CTGTATGCACTAGCTCTAGGATATCTCTTTGTTTTCTGTTGACATGCACAGGGAATTCATCTCTATGCATCTTCCCTAGTGCACATCCATCACATTCCAGTTTGATATTATGCAAAGTAGGAAGTCCATCGACCATACCTTTATTTTTAAGAAGGATGAGATCTTGTAGATTGATATGTCCAAATCTCTGGTGCCAGAGATTCTCAACTGTTGATGTTGCTGCAACCATCGCTTGTCGTGGTATGCTCCTTGCATCCAGTCTATACAAATTCCCCATGCGTACTCCTGTTGCAACTATCTCCAATTTGCTATCCTGAATGACACATCCATTCTTGAAGAATTGTACCTGCATGTCCTGGTCTGTTATCATAGAGACAAAGATCAAATTCTTTTTGATTCCTGGAACATATAAAACATTTTTGAGATGTTTGATATCGCCACTTGGTAGTTTCACAGGAATAGCTCCACAACCTTTGATCTCATACCCACTGTCATCACCCAAATAAATTTTGGATCCACATGCAGATTCTTCAAGAAACTCAAAATATTCTTTCTTACCAGTCATGTGCAAGGATGCGCCTGAATCGACATACCATGTATTGTCATCATCTCCTCTTGATGCTGAAAGTGCACAGTCGACTGTAAATAGCCTAAGGTCATAGTTGTGATCTTCATCTTCTTCAGCAAAACAACCTTGATGTTTCTTTTGTTTGCTTCTCCTTTCATCGACTTGCTTCTTGTAACACTCTCTGATCTGATGACCAGGCTTTCCACAATAAAAACATCTCTTAACATAGTTATCGTTCATACCTCTAGATGGATTCCTTCGAAAGGAGTTGGCCCCTTTCTGCTGCTGCTGCAGTTGCTGTTGCTGGTGTTGGTACTGGCGCTGCTTTCCTCTGTGTTGTCTTCTCTTTGCCATCAGAGCAAGGTCATTGCTCTGGGACTTCAGATTTTGTCTTTGCTCCTCCTCCTGGAGCAGAATCGCTGTCAGCTCATCAAAGGATGGGGCTTTCTCCCTCGCTGACAACCCTGAGATGAATGTTTGATATTCATCGGTCATCCTGTTCAGTGTGAGGGTAACCAGATCTGAGTCTGATACCTTTTCTCCAATGGATCCTAATTTGTCTTTCAGATCCTTCATTCTGGCTATGAATCCATCAACAGATTCATTCTCGTTCATCTTTAGTGCATATAATTTTCCTTTGAGTGTAAGAACACAATTTGTGTTCTGTGTCTTGTACACACCCTTGATCGTATTCCAAATGTCCACGGCTGACTTGCAGTCTTGAATATGAGGGATAATGTTTTCTTTGACAGACATCTTCAGTATTACTTTTGCCTTTGTTTCTCTCTTATCCCACTCCTATTCTTGGCTTGTAGTTCCGGCTCTCTGTTCATTTCCTAAGATGATCGACCACGCGTTCGCACTCTCCAACAAGGTTTGCATTTTGAACTTCCAGTTGGAAAAATTCATTCCATCGAGCTTGCCAGACTCATGGAGGTATGATTCCAGACTGTTGTTGATTTTTGCACCACTGAACACTCTAATCAGCCATCACCGGGCAAGTCCGATCTGCTACCATGAATAGATCAGGAACTTCTTTGTGCCACCATTGGACAAGTCCGATCTGCTGTCTCCAAATAGATCAAGGACTTCACGATGCCACCATTGGGCAAAGGAGAGACCGGTTCGAAGTCAAGTCAACGTAATCGAGCTGGATGCAAGTGAGTTGTGCATTGAATGTTGTTGAGATTGCAATGTGATGTGTGTGCCTAATTCTACTGAGGAGGCATACCCTATATTGTGTTGCACGCCCTGTGACGGTTGTTTGAAGAGTTGTTCAAAAAGTAGAGTGAGGTTATAATTTGTTGTTATGCGTTTGGAGACTGTCTCAAGTGAAAAATCCTAGTGGACGTTATTGGTGACTCCTCTTCTCATCCTTTCAGTCTAGTATCAGATGTGTCCTACTCCCATGTTGTATTATTTGTTGTACCTACTTGACTTTCCATTATTTCTTAAGCATCGATTATTTTTTGTAGTGACTTGACTTTCCATTCTTACTTAAGTATCGCTGGAAAAATCATTTTTCACAATATACATACATCATTCTTGCTTAAGTATCGATGGAAAAATATCTTTCGCAATATACATATGTACATGTTGCTAGTTTCTTACTCTCTTTTTGCGTTATGGTTCGGGAGTGAGTGGGTCTTGTAGCCAACAACATTTACGTTTTATATATATATAGGTTTTGCGTTACATACATCTTCAAGATAATCTATTTGTTTAGCCAGTGAATGTGAGTTACAGGAGTCGGTTGCCTGTGTTCAGCCAAGAAAATTTGAAGAGTTAAAGCAAGAACCATTTTAAACAGAGGCGCATCATCTCTCATCTTATTTGTCGCTATCTAGAAGAAGGATTTTGTTGAAAATATAATTTCAATTGTTGAACTGTGCGCATTTAATTCACAAAACCACCCAGACTCCATCGGACCACTTTTGGTTTGCAAGTGGTTTTTGTACAAACTCATCCGATGCAATCAATTTTGGACGCGTGTCAAATGTACTTTCAGCAAAACCACTTTTCATCGGGACATAAAGTTCGGTTGAAAAGGCTCTACTAATATTGTTATGAATCATTCGATTGCGAGGATGACTGTCCACTGTCGATCAAGTCAAAGCTGCGAAGAAGGATTTTGTTGAAAATACAATTTCAACTGTTGAACCGTGCGCATTTAATTCACAAAACCACCCAGACTCCATCGGACCGCTTTTGGTTTGCAAGTGGTTTTCGTACAAACTCATCCGATGCAATCAATTTTGGACACGTGTCAAATGTAATTTCAGCAAAACCACTTTTCATCGGGACATAAAGTTCGGTTGAAAAGGCTCTACCGATATTGTTATGAATCGTTCGATTGTGAGGATGACTGTCCACTGTCGATGAAGTCAAAGCTGCGTACAGGTCTGTAGGGCATGGAGATTGCGTGGAGTAAAATAAATTTTTTGGTTGACCGTGGTAAAATATAAATGAAATTAAATGTGTTCGTAGATTGTAGGTAAGAGATTTTAATTTTAATGTTTTTTTACTTACGGAGGTATGGACATAGCATATAGCTTTTAATTATAGTGTTTTTAATTATTCATGGGAATATGATAGGTAAAAAGTGTGAAAGTATGTATGTAAGTTTTTTTTGTTAAGAAAACACAGGGGAGCATGTAATAAAAAAAGACAGAAGCAAGTATCAGTGAAAACCATGAAAATCTTTCACACAACAGTGAAAAGGGCAATGTAAGTTTTTTTTGGTGAATGCATAATTTCCACACAGCAGTGTGTTGATCTTTTTTTTTATTTACAGCAGTGAATGTAAACAAATTTTACACACATTAGTGTAAAATTTCAAAAGGAGACAGAGTAATTTCTTTTGAAGTTCTTGGTGAATCCCTCTAAATGAAAGAGGATGAATTTTGTATGAGTCTTTTATTAATCAATACAAAGTGTTTTTTTATGTGTGAGAAAATATATGTCTTCTTAGAAATCAGTTATAACTTCCCTGTGTTAAAGATCCTATGGAGAAAAACAGAGCATTGTCTCTGTGTTCAGTCTATTTTGTTTTTGGAATTTTAGCAGAAAAATTCCCAACAGTGGTATCAGAGCTAGTTCAGGCTCTTTGAAGGTGTCAAAGAAGCTAAAGGAAGGAGTTTTTTGCTGCAGCAACTTCTCCAGCAAAGTGAAGACACAATCAAGAAAGGATTCAGGTATTTCTCAAAGTTTTTTTTGTGTTGCTGCTGAAGAAACAATCAGTTATTTTAATACACAGTCAAGCATTTTATAGCATAGGTAAGGAGTGCTAGAATGGCCAACACCAGCACTAGCATGAGTATGTTTAATACTCAGCTCCCACAGTTTAATGGGAAAAACTATGACTATTGGGAAATAACCATGAGAGCCCTATTTGCCTCACAAGATTTATGGGAACTTGTTGGAGATGGTTTTGAAGAACCAGTAGATGAAAATGAGTTTAATAGGTTAACTTAGGGAAAGATCTATTGAAGAGTAATAGGAAGAAGGATTCAAAAGCCCTTGTATTTTTGTATCAAGCAGTGGACCACAGTGTGTTTCCAAGGATAGCAGCAGCCAAGACATCCAAAGAAGCATGGAAAACTCTCAAGACAGCCTATCAAGGCATCGAGAAAGTGAAGACAACAAAACTACAGTTGTTGAGGAGAGATTTTGAGAATCTGTGCATGAAGGAGTTAGACAATATTGACTCATTCTTCACACATGTGATTGGTCTGGTCACACAAATAAGATCTCATGGAGAAACTCTTAAAGAAAGGAGGATTGTGGAGAAACTTTTGAGGGTCTTACCCTCAAAGTTTGATGTGATTGTCACCACCATAGAAGAGACAAAGGATCTCTCAAAATTTTCAGTTGATAAAATACATGCATCACTGATAACACATGAGCAGAGGTTGAGTAGAAATGAAAACTCATCTCTTGAACAAGCCTTCAAGAGCCAGATGTCTTTTGGAAGAGGAAGAGGTCAAGGCAGAGGAAATAAGAGAGGAAGAGGCAGAAGCCAAAACAGAGGTGGAAGGAATAGTCTAGCAAATGCTCAAAGAAGAGGCAACAATCCAAATCAGAACCAAGGCCAAGGCAGCAGCCAACAAAGAGGACAACATCATGCTCAAGGACAAAGGTATGAAAAATCCAATGTTCAATGTTATTACTGTAAAAAATATCGGCATTATGCCAATGAATGTAGGAAGAAGCAGCATGATATGAGTAATAGACCAAATGCCAATGTCACTAGAGAAAACATCAGTCAAGATAATGTGTTGTTAGCTTGTAACATGGCTGAAACAAATAGTGAAGACATATGGTTTTTTGACTCAGGTTGCAGCAACCATATGACAGGAAACTTTGCCCTGTTTTCTGCTTTAGATCAAAACGTGAAATCAAAAGTTACACTTGGGACTGATAGCAAAATTTCTGTTATGGGAAAAGGAGAAGTCAAAATATTTACAAAGAAGGGTGAAAAGAAAACCATAGCATATGTCTACTATGTCCCTGGAATGAGATGTAATCTCTTGAGTATTGGACATCTTTTCCATACGGGGTACAATGTTTTCTTTGAGAATGATGTATGCACCATCATGGATAGAGCACCCAACAAACGATGTATTGCTGAAGTGAAAATGACAAGGAACATGATGTTCCCTCTCAGGATTAGGGCAGATTTGAAAAAGAAAGAAGTTGCAGTAGTTACCCAAGAGGCTTTCCAAAGTGTGCCAAAGGATGAAAATTGGTTGTGGCACTTGAGATTTGGACATCTCAACTTTGGAGGTCTTAACTTGTTGAGTAGAAAGGAAATGGTAAAAGGATTACCATTGAAAGAGAAACCGGATAGCCTTTGTGAAGGTTGTATCTTGAGGAAACAACACAGAGAAAGTTTTCCATCAGGGAAGAACATAAGGGCAAAGGCACACTTAGAAATTATCCACTCAGATGTATGTGGACCGATGCAAACTCCATCACTAGCAGGCAGCCAATATTTTCTAGCATTCATTGATGATTTTACTAGAAAAACTTGGGTTTATTTTCTAAAGAACAAAATTGAAGTGTTTGAAAAATTTCGCAATTTCAAAGCACTTGCGGAAAACCAAAGCGGGCTGCATATCAAAGTTCTGAGAACTAACAGAGGAGGTGAGTATATCTCCAAGGAATTCCTACGGTTTTGTAGAGAAAATGGAATTCATAAGCAATTTACAGCTAGGTACACCCCACAACAAAATGGAGTTGCTGAAAGGAAGAACAGGACCATCATGGATATGGCGAGGAGTATGTTGAAGGCAAAGAATTTGGAAAATGATTATCGGGCTAAAGCTATAAATTGTGCAGCATATATTTTGAATAGGTGTCCTACAAAAGCAGTGATGAACAGAGTGCCGGAAGAAGCATAGAGTGGGAGAAAGCAAGGAGTCACCCACATGAAAGTTTTTGGATGTGTGGCTTATGCACACATTCCAGATCAGCTAAGAAGGAAGTTGGATAGCAAAGGGGAGAAATGTGTTTTCATTGGATACAGTGAAGAATCCAAAGCTTATAGGTTGTATATTCCATCTACCAAGAAGTTTTTTGTGAGCAAAGATGTTCAGTTCATTGAGGAGGAAGCTTGGGAAGGAAGCATAGAGAAAACAATGAATGTTAAACACTGATTGTCTCATGATGAAGATGATGAGGAGATGGATGAAACACATCCCCAAATAGCAGTGTCAACACAAGGGTAGCAAGCGACACCCTTGAGGAGAAATGGAAGTGCTTCTCCAAGCACACCACAAGGAGGAAATTTAAGTGCTTCTTCAAGCATTTGCACACCAAATGAAAGCGGTAAAAAATTCATAAATTTAAGTGATATTTATGATGAAGGTATGAATTCCTTGTTTGCTTTATATTGTCATGTTGATGACCCTATTCATTTCGAAGATGCATTTAAGGATAAGAAATGGATAGAAGCTATGGATGAAGAGATCAATGCCATAGAGAGAAACAAAACATGGGAGTTGGTTGAGCTACCAAAAGGTAAAGAAGTCATTGGAGTTAAATGGGTCTACAAGACTAAGTGCAATGCTGAAGGCAAGATAGAAAGACACAAGGCAAGGCTGGTTGTCAAGGGATACAAGCAGTAGTATGGGAAAGATTATGAGGAGACTTCCGCACCGGTTGCAAGAATGGAAATTGTTAGAGCAGTGTTGTCCATAGCAGCACAAAACAAGTGGAAAGTTTACCAAATGGATGTGAAGTCATCATTCTTGAATGGAGTGTTAATGGAAGAGGTTTATATTGAGCAACCTCTAGGCTATGAAAATAAAGGCCAAGAGCACAAAGTGTGCAGATTGAAGAAATCTCTTTATGGGATGAAGCAAGCACCAAGAGCATGGTACAGCAGGATAGATTCCTATCTACAGGAAAATGGTTTTGAAAAGTGTGAGGGAGAACCCATCATCTATATCAAAGAAAAGGATGGTAAGATTTTAATTGTAGTATTGTATGTTGATGATGTAATTTTTTCAAGTAATGATGACTACCTCATTGAACATTTCAAATCCGTCATGAAAGAAGAATTTGAGATGACGGACATGGTTTTGCTGAGATACTTCTTAGGAATAGAAGTAGATCAAAATGAAAATGAAATTTTTATCTCTCAAGAAAAATATGTAAATGAAGTGTTGGGCAGATTTAATATGCAAGAATGCAAGGCTGTAATCACTCCCACAATAATGGGATTAAAACTCAGCAAAGAGGACAGCAGCAAGGATTTTGATCCTAGCTTGTACAAAAGTATAGTTGGCAACATTATGTATTTAACTGCAACTAGACTTGACATAATTTTTGCTGTTAGTTTAATTTCCAAATTCATGGAGAGGCCAAAGGAAGCACATTGGTAGGCAGCAAGAAGAATTTTGAGGTATGTCAAAGGTACTAAAAGACTTGGGATTTTATATACTATCTCAGAATGTTCAGATTTAGTTGGATACACTGATAGTGATTGGGCTGGAAGTGTAGATAATCGAAAAAGAACTTCTGGTTATGTCTTTCACATGGGTTCAGGAGCCATTTCATGGGCTTCTAAGAAACAACCTATCATGGCGTTGTCTACAACAGAGGCAGAATATGTGCTAGCTACAGTAGCAACATGTCAAGTAGTTGGGATGAGAAGGATGTTGAGGAGCTTATGCCAAGAGTATGGAAAAGCAACAATGATTTTTTGTGACAATAGCTCAGCTATTGCATTATCAAAGAATTCATTGTTTCATAAGAGAACGAAACACATTGACACAAGGTTTCACTACATCAGGGAATTGGTAAGCAATGGAGAAATTGTCTTAGAAGATTGCAGGACTCAGGAACAGGTTGCAGACATTTTGACAAAGCCATTGGACCAGAAAAGCTTCGAATTTTTGAGGAAGTGTCTGGGTATGACTGAATGCCCAACAATTGAAATTAAAGGGGAGCGTTGAAAATATAATTTCAACTCTTGAACCGTGCACATTTAATTCACAAAACCACCCAGACTCCATCAGACCACTTTTGGTCTGCAAGTGGGTTTCGTACAAACTCATCCGATGCAATCAATTTTGGATGTGTGTTAAATGTACTTTCAGCAAAACCACTTTTCATCGGGAAGTAAAGTTCGGTTGAAAATGCTCTCCCGATATTGTTATGAATCGTTCAATTGCGAGGATGACTGTCCACCGTTGATCAACTCAAAGCTGGGTACAGGTTTGCAGGGCATGGAGATTGCGTGGAGTAAAGTAAATTTTTTGGTTCACCGCGGTAAAATATAAATGAAATTAAATGTGTTCATAGATTGTAGGTAAATGATTTTAATTTTAATTTTTTTTTTTTACTTATGGAGGTATGGGCATAGCATATAGCTTTTAATTATAATGTTTTTAATTATTCACGGGAGTATGATAGATAAAAAGTGTGAAAGTATGTATTTAAGTGTTTTTTGTTAAGAAAACACAGGGGAGCATGTAATAAAAAAAGGCAGAAGCACGTATCAGTGAAAACCATGAAAATCTTTCACACAGCAGTGAAAAGGGCAATGTAAGTTTTTTTTGGTGAATGCGTAATTTCCACACAACAGTGTGTTGATCTTTTTTTTATTTACAACAGTGAATGTAAACAAATTTTACACAAAGCAGTGTAAAATTTCAAAAGGAGACAGAGTAATTTCTTTTGAAGTTCTTGGTGAATCCTCCGAGTGAAAGAGGATGAATTTTGTTTCAGTATTTTATTAATGAATACAAAGAGTTTTTTTATGTGTGAGAAAATATCTGTCTTCTCGAAATCAGTTATAACTTCCCTGTGTTAAAGATCATGTGGAGAAAAACAGAGCATTGTCTCTGTGTTCAGTTTATTTTGTTTTTGGAATTTTACCAGAAAAATTCCCAATAAATTTTTTTATTAATTTCTAGGGAGCTGCTATCTATCCATCAGGCACAGCCACCAAACATCGGTGGAGGTAATTCCCTTGTTCATTGATAAAGACTGCTAAGAGCCTGTATCACTCAAACTTATTTTTAATATTATTGAAGCCGAGCGATAAGCTGGTTGATGTTTGGTCAGAGGAAGGAGCCACAGTAGGGGAGCTCATTTGGCCCACAGACACCGAGAGCTCGCTGAGTGTTTGTAAACCTGTCAGTTGTGCAGAATCCCAACATCCCAGAGCTACAAGAACGGAGTATTTACTGCCACTATGAGAAACCCCAACGGTTGCCAGCGTCAGTCAGAGGACCTGACCCTAGAGTTGTCCAAATTACAAGGTTTTTCAGTTGGTTTTTTTGGTCTAATTTCTTTAAAATTTGGGAGGAATTTATTGAAATCACAAGCCTGATGGGTAACCCATATGAAATCGTAGTGCCTTACAGGTTTTTCGGGTTGTTGAATCCATATATACAATTAAAAAACCAGTTTAAATAACACAAATTATTATTTCACATGAATTTTTTTTATTGGATTCTACAGCAGAAAGTCCAAAAAATCACACTAAAAACAACTCCATTTAAAAGAAGAAGTATCCAGTAGCATCTACCGCCACTACCACACTGCCGTGAGCAGTGACAAATCATAACCATTGGGATCCAACATAGAGGTTTGAAAAGTTTTTAAAAGGGCCATAGTTGTAGCTGCCACTGGAGGTTTTAAGTTTGAAGGGTTTAAAAAATTTAGTAAAAATTTTCTAACAGGTTTATCAAAAGATTATTAAAGGTCTTATTTTTAAAGTTAAGAGGGAAGATCATACATCGTTTTTAAATTTAAGAGGGAAGATCATATGTGAATTTTAAAGTTAAGAGGAAAGATACCAGATGAAAGACCGAGCATACAACGTTCTGATAATGGATGAAAGACACATAGAACACTCAACTACAATTGCTAACAAAAACTCTAACTCATTTACATAAAGATGAAATGGCAAACAACTACAACTACATTACAACACTGGCTGTGCATACTTTCTACGCCTCTAAATAAGTCGTTTAATTGCCCTTTCATGTTGAAAGAGTTGAGGCGGTGATGCCCGTTCGAAGCTGAAGACATTAATGTGATTGAAACAATGAGGCGGTGTTCAATAGTGAGGCGGTGCGTTGGTGAAATGACAAGCATACGTAATTATCCCCAACATGAATTTGTTTTATTCACACAGTGATTCCTTCAAACTAGATTAATTTTTAATTTGTTTTTATAATACAATTTTATGTTGGAAATATTAATCCCAACCACTGGCTTAAACACATTAACAAATAACATCCTTTCCCAATCAACTACTACGTGATTGCGTTTTTGACTAAAGACGGAAGGATGAAGAAAGAACAGAAGTACAACGCAAACCATTCCACAACACATCATAGAAATTAATGCATTTAACGAAGTTTGGTAAATACAGGAAAGCATTCATTGCGTGACTATTGTCTACACTCCACAACACTTGCGCGACTATTACCCACTCTCCAACACCTGTGGGATTGTTACCCACACTCCTTTGCATATTAATTATCTCCTTTGTCATATATTAATGTCAAATTTGGTTGTTGAGATAAATATAGATATAAAAGTCATTTTGAAAGAGTTAATATGTAGAGGGAAGGTTAGAGAGTGAGAGTCTCTGAGGTAGTGAGGAGAAAATAGTGGAGCGAATTTTGGTGGGTGCGTGAAAACAACCCTTATAGTATTTTACTATGTGTTATTCTACAATATGTGGTGAACTGTAAGTCATTGTAAACCTTTTTCTCTTGGTGAATGAGCCGCAGTCTCATATGAATGTATGTGGTGAATTGTAAATCATCGTAAACCTTTTTCTCTTGGTGAATGAGCTGCAGTCTCATATGAATGTATTTTCATGAATTAGAATTGAATCCCAAGTTTTATTATGTTGCTTCAAGATTTACTTTGTTTTGTTGTGAGTCATTTTCGTGTGTTTTATGAAGCCTCTGAGTAGTTGTGATATCCTTGCCACAACTGAAATCTTCATGAAACTCCTCTCCTCTACCTCTGCGTAAGTTTTTTTTAACACGGTATCAAGCTGGTTAAACTCTGTTAGTATAAAAACAAGTGTTTTTACTAGCAGTTAAAATTGTCTTGAGGGCAGATTGTTTTTTAGCATATTTACGAGCAGGTAGAAAGTTGTTTTTACTCAGAAATGGTAGCATCAAGCACAAGCTTGACTAATCCTAAGATACCTCAATTTAATGGCAAAAACTATGATTATTGGGATATTACAATGAAGGACCTATTTTTTTCTCAAGATATTTGGGATTTGGTGGAGAATGGTTTTGAAGAACCAGGAGATGAAACAATATACAATATTGTGTCTCAAGCACAAAGAGATTTGTTAAGGGACAAAAGGAAGAAGGATGCAAAAGCCCTCTTCTACATTTTTCAAAAAGTTCATGAAAGTGTTTTTCCAAGGGTTGCAGCGACAACAAAGTCTAAGCAAGCATAAGGCACCCTCCAGATAGCCTACCAAGGCATGGAAAAAGTCAAGACAACAAAGCTGAAAATGTTGAAAAGAGACTTTCAAACACTTTGTATGAAAGAGTCTGAGAATACAGACTTGTTTTTACACATGTAATTGGGTTGATTATTCAAATCAGGTCTCATCATGAGACACTTGAAGAAAGAAGAATAGTTGAGAAAGTTTTGAGGAGTTTTCCAGCAAGGTTTGATGTCATTATTGTGGCCATAGAAGAGACAAAAGATCTCTTATAGTTCTTAGTGGATGAGCTTCATGCATCATTGATTTCTCATGAACATATACTAAATAGAGAAACAAGATCCTCATTGGAGAATGCCTCCAAGACATAAGTTTCCTTTGGTCAAGATCGAGGCAGAGGAAGATGATATTCGAGAGGAAGAGGAAGAAGAAACCCTTCAAGATCAAGTGGAAGAGGCATCAATAAAAATCCAAGTCAAGGCCCAAGCCAAAATCAAGAACAATATCAAATGTATGATAAATCTCAAGTCCAATGTCATTACTGTAAGAAGTATGGTCATTATGGAAATGAACGTAGAAAGAAGCAATATGACATTAGTAACGAACCAAGTGTAAATTTCACAAAAGAAAATGCGAACCATGATAACATGTTTTTAGCTTGTATTGTAGCACAAGAATAACAAAGTGATATATGGTATCTAAATTCAGGGTGTAGCAACCACATGCCAAAGATCATAGAAATGTTTTCCAATCTAGATGAAAGTGTGAAATCTGAAGTGACATTAAGGACTAATAGCAAAGTCTCTATCACGCAACAAGGAAGAGTTAATATCCTAACAATGAAGGGGGAGAAGAATTGCATCTCAGATGTTTACTTTGTCCTTGGTTTGAAGCATAACCTCATGAGCATTAGACAACTCATGTAAAAGGGCTACAATGTTTTTTTCAAAAATTATCTGTACACAATTTTGGATAGACCTCCAAGAAGAAAGCTGATTGCAAAATTTTAGATGAAAAACAATAGAATGTTTCCCCTAAAAATAAGATCAGATTTGGAGAAAGAAGGTGCACAAGAACAACTCTTATTGAACTCACAAGAGAATGGAAGAAAGGATGCAGGTGTCACACAAGTGAACTATCAAGAAGAGGTCAAAGATGAAAATTGGTTATGGCATTTGCGATTTAGACATCTCAACTTTGGAGGTTTGAATTTGCTACATAGGAAAGGCATGGTGAAGGGATTACCATTCATAGAAAAACCGAACAACCTATGTGAAGGATGTATCTTGGGGAAGCAACATAGAGAGATTTCCAGCAGGAAAGTCAATAAGGGCAAAGACACTTTTGAATATTGTCCACTCATATTTATGTGGACCAATGCAGACACCGTCAGTTGGTGGCAGCCACAATTTACTAACCTTCATAGATGAAGACACAAGGAATAAATGGGTCTATCTCCTAAAACATAAAAGTGAAGTGTTTGAGCGTTTTTGCCAATACAAAGCTCTTGTTGAGAAGCAAAGTGGACACTACATCAAAGTCCTTAGAATTGATAGAGGTGGCGAATACATCTCAAATGACTTCCTTCGATTTTGCAGGGTGAATGGAATTCACAAGAAATTTACAACAAGGTCTACACCTTAGCAAAATGGTGTGGCTGAAAGGAAGAACATGACCATTATGGAAATGAAAAGGAGTATGTTGAAGGCAAATCTTTTGCCAAATGATTATTAGGCTAAAGTTGTCGCATGTGCAACATATATGTTGAATAAATGTCCAGCCAAAAGTGTTGAGAACATAGTTCCTGGAGAGGCATGGAGTGGAAGGAAGCATAGTGTCACTCACATGAGAGTCTTTGGATATGTGGCGTATGCACATGTCTCGGATGACTTGAGGAAGAAGTTCGACAGGAAGGGGGAGAAATGTATATTTGTTGAATACAATGATGAATCCAAGGCATACAAACTCTACAATCCATTAACCAAGAAGGTCATAATCAATAGAGATGTGCAGTTCATAGAAGAAGAAGCATGAGATGGAAATTTAGAGAATACAGTCAATGTGAAAGCATGTATACCATATGAGGACAAAGAGGAATTGACAACATCAAGTAATTCCTCAATTGTGACTCCCTCTACACATATTCAAGCACAGCAAAGAAAGCAACAAGGAACACCATTAACAAAAAACAAGATAGCTTCACGCAGTCAACCAAGTGTTTCTCGTAGCATGTCGCAAAGCACAACACCAAGTTACATGTCAAGCCCATCTTCAGCAAACACAAGAAGACCAAAATTCAAAAATTTAAATGGAATTTATGATCAAGATGAAGTTGATAGTAGCACCGGTTTGAATTTCTTATTTGCATTATTTTGCCATGTAGATGACCCAATCCAGTTTGAAGATGTACTCAAAGAAGAAAATTGGGTTGCGACAATGGAGGAAGAAATAGAAGCAATAGAAAAGAATTACACATGGGAGTTAGTGAACCTTCTGCAAGGAAAATAAGTAATTGGAGTGAAGTGGGTCTCTAAGACCAAGAGCAATGTTGACGGAAAGATTGAAAGGCTTAAATCAAGGCTATTTGTCAAAGGATACAAGTAGCAACATGGAATAGATTATGCAGAGATGTTTGCATCAGTCGCGAGGATGGAGACAGTGCATACAGTGGTGGTGATTGTCGTGCAACATAAATGGAAAGTGTATCAAATGGATGTAAAACCAACGTTCTTGAATGGAGTGCTGAAAGAGGAAGTGTATGTTGCACAACCGCCTGGTTATGAGGTAGAAGGAAAAGAAGACAAAGTGTATCGCTTGAGGAAGGCACTTTATAGGCAGAAGGAAGCACCGTGTGCATGGTACAGTAGGATAGATGCCTACATGTTGGATGATGGTTTCAACATATGTGACAGTGAGCCTACTCTCTAGATCAAAGAGAGCGATGGTAAGATTCTTATTGTCGTCTTATATGTAGATGATTTAATTTTTATAGGGAGTGATGATTTCCTCATCGCTAATTTCAAATAAGTCATGGAGAGTGAATTTGAAATCACTGACTTGGGGTTGTTAAGATATTTTTTGGGCATAGAAGTGAAGAAAACAGAAAATGACATTTTAATCTCTCAAGCAAAGTATGTAGCAGACATTTTGGAGAGGTTTAAAATGTAGAACAGTAAGTTCGCACTGACTCCAACCATCACGGGGCTGAAGTTGAGCAAAGAAGACTGCAATAGCAATGTCAATCCGACATTATACAAAAGCATGATAGACAGTTTGATGTATTTGACCACCACTAGGCCGGATATAATGAATGCAGTAAGCTTGGTGTCATGGTTCATGGAGACACCCAAATAGACACATTGGCAAGCACCGAAAAGGATTCTAAGGTATGTCAATGGGACAAAACAATGTGACGTTTTGTACACTGCAACAAGTGATTTCACGCTTGTTGGTTACATTGACAATGATTGGGTAGGAAGTGTCGATCGCAGAAAGAGCATGTCAGGATATGTTTTTCACTTGGGTTCCGGAGCCATTTCATGGGCCTCCAAGAAGCAGCCAATAGTGTCACTTTCAACAACACAAGCTAAATATGTTGTCGCAGCAACAACATCGTGTTAGGTAGTTTGGATGAGAATGATGTTGAGGGATCTTCATCACGGACAAGACGGAATGGCAACCATTTTTGTGACAACGTATCCACAATTGCATTATCAAAGAATTCTATTTTTCACAAGAGGACCAAGCATATTGATGCTAAATATCATTTTATCAAAGAGTTGATTAACAATGATGAAATTGTGTTGCAGCACTGCACGTCATAGGGACAATTTGCTGATATTTTCACAAAGCCATTGGCACGTGAAAGTTTTGTTTATCTCAGAGACTGTTTGGGAATTGTGAATGACGACAGTTATTATTAAGGGGGAGTGTTGGAAATATGAATCCCAACCCTTGCCTTAAACAGACTGACAAACACCATGCTTGCGCAGTCAACTACTACGCGGTTGTGTTTGTGAGTGAAGATGGAAAGACTCAAGTCAGAACAGAAGTACAACGTGGACGATTCCGCAACACATACAAAAGTTAAGGCATTTAAAGAAGTTTGATAAATATGGGCAAACATTCACTGCACGACTATTGACCACACTCCACAACCCCTGCGCGGCTATTGCCCACATTCCAACACCTAGGCAAGTGTTGCCCACTTGTTGCCCACACTCCACTCCGTATTAATTATTTTCTTTGTCATGTATTAATGTCAAATTTGTATGTTGAGATAAATATGGATGTAAAAGTCATTTTGAAAGAGTTCAGATGTAGAGGGCAAGTTAGAGAGCAAGACTTTGTGAGGTAGTGAAGAGAAAATCATGGAGCTAATTTTGGTGTCAGATAAATAAAGTATAAATTGCTGTAAACCATTGTTTTTACTAGGTAAATACACTGCAATCTCATATGAATATATTTTCATAAAAAATTGAATCCTAAATTTTATTGTGTTGCTTTGAGCTTTACTTTATTCTGTTTTGTTTTGCGGTGAGTCATTTTCTTGTGTTTTATTATCCTTGCTGAACCCTTCGCAAAACTCCTCTAGTGCCTCCACGTATATTTTCTTTAACATTTTACATTAAAATTTACTTTAATACTTATATAATATAATTTTTCCGTCCACGTAATTTTATAGCGCAATTATCCACTTGCAACTAATTTTTCTCGAACTTTTAAATGGATTTCATTATAAATGTGCCACCACATACTAATAGCTGCCAACATCATAGCCATATTGCAATTTTTAAGAACATCACAGAATGGATTGATGTTAGAAACGTGCAAAAACTGGTTCTGCTCATATTTCTACTTTTACCATTAATTATCCAGTAAGACATCATATTTCTGTAGCTTAGTGGCCCGCGACTCTTTACCATCAAGAACATGTACTCTATATATGTAAGGCTATTTTTCCGCATATTCACAGGCTCTCCATTTTGTGATAGTGAAAGTATTTATGAAAATCAATAACGTTAACCAAAATAGAAACGATATGGTCCAGCATCGATATCTCAAAATATTCCGGTCATTTTGGTTTCAGACTAGAGATTTCTGGGTTAGATATGTGGTAAAGACGGTGAGCCTGTTACATCGCGAATGGCATTTACTGACAGTAAGCAGGAAACCAAAAACATCAAACATTACACTTCAGATATTTAAAGTTCTGGCATGAAATCTGTTGGGGTGGAAATGGCAAGACAACCTACGAAATCTTTTTGCTAATAATGCTCTCAGAACAAGAAAAGTGCATGTATCCATTCTAGATTTCATGTGCTTTGACAAATATTATTTAATTCCACCCTATTCACGAAAAGTTACAGACGGAGAATTATGATATTTTTTAAAGGGCATAGGAACAAATCACGCCACCGTGAACACGCACAAAAGTGAAATCGAATTGTTTGACTTGAACAGAAAAGAAAAATAAATAAAATAAGTAAATAAAGACAAAGCTTCACATAGATTGTGTTGAAGATTTCAGGGTGCTAATAGCCGTAAGACATAATTTTATCTGGCACATGCGTATCAACTCTTCTTTTAATTGAGAGTATCCATTTATATGTAAACTACATAAATGTTGTCTAAAGATTAGAAATAACTAACATATTTTAGCTCTTTCCATTTAATTAAGATTACTAGCACATATGAATCTATGTTTGAGCTAACATTAATGAAGAAATGTTGCTTTACTTTTACTTGTTAATGCAGGTTGATTTTAGTTCTATATCACAAGTTTTTTTTCGACTTTACTCCGAACACAGGTTTTTATTTTGCAAAAATTGACATCTTTGTTTTCTTTCATCCCTTCTTATTATCACAAAAATTCAACATTTGTGATGGTTTCTTTTGTCTTTTCTATTATTTCTTCTATTATAGTTATGCTAACTTTTGGATACCAAGTTTAATCTCCATCACACTTAGCCACGTCTTCATAAATTCTTATTTTATCACAATCCAATTGAACAATCGTTATAGTCTCATTGATGTGTTTAACAATTTCCATTGTTAGATTTCTCTCATATTTATTTGTTGCAAATACACTTACAATTTTATTTTAAATTTCAATAATTTCAATTTCATCATTCACAGTAATATTTGCATAGTGTACTTCACTTTCTTCACCATATTCATAAGTTGCATCTCCTACAATGTCACAACCTTCTTCTGGACTTCCTCAACAGACAATGTCACAACCTTCTTCTGGACTTTCCTTAACAGACGCTGTCCAGCAGGCCGTTGATTGAGATTGAGTTCATCAGAAGCTTCCCTATGTTCTCTATAGAGTTTAAGACAATTGCACTCTTCATGTCTTGTATATCTTATTTTCCTTAAACATGTTCTACATAATTTTTTCAATTAAGTTTGCAATAACAAAATCTTCTGCCTTTTTCCTTTAAAATAGTTGCCTTATCCACTACAATGTTTTATATCTTAACCTCCTTTTTCTGTTATAATAGTTGCTTTATCGGCCACTACAATGTTCTATGGCTTAACTTCCTTTTTCTGTTATAATAGTTGCTTTATGTGCCACTACAATGTTCTATGGCTTAACTTGATGTTGATCAATAATACTATTGTATGCAATTTTGAGAAAAATGTCATCCAAGCTTTGTTGTGAATAAAAAAATGTATTATTATATCATCTAAGCTAATCATTCTGATACTAAAATATCATTTTGATATTGAAATATCAATTCATATACTCCCTAACTTGAAAATTATTCAAACCTGTTCAGCAGAATATCTTGAAGATTATTCAAACCTGTTCAGCAGAATACCTTTAGCTAGTAGTGACGTTCTCGTATTAAAACCATTATATCAAAAAAATAGGAAGTGGTGACCTACCAGACAAATCCATGGTAACAACTCTTAAGAGATGTCAGTCACTTTCTTTAATAGAAAACTCAATCACCTTTATGATTTTACCTTTTAATTTCATTATATTTTAATTTTCTCATTGTTTTTCCTTTTATCTTTTTCTCCTAAATTCTCAATTACCTTTTTGTTTTAATTTTTTTACTCCCTGATGATTAAAAACCACTTTAATAATCCACTAAGAAAGAATCCCTACTCTCAGCAGGTCTATGCTTTTAGAACTATACCATTTTTATGGATAGGTAGGAAAATCTCACTGTTATCGCAGTGAGACACACAAATAAGTCTCAATAATATCATATATGCTCGAATTAATGAAGCATTGAAAAATAATTAGACACAAATCCTCTTAGAGGGAACATCTATAAGGATTTTAATCTCTCACATTCTTGCTAATTCTTTCCCAAATTTACACTGTAATCATTTACACGTAAACTACATAAAAACGGTATGATTCCTCGGAGAAATTAATACATTCAAACAATTTTTCTAGATATGATTTTAGTGAATAAAAATTTCATTAGCGTGTATAATAATTTCTCACTAGGTAGGGTAGACAAGGCCAGACTTTGAAGGTATTGGCATGCAATTTCAGTACCTCGTCGGCTCTCTGCTTGGTTTTTTCTGCGCAACTGAGTTGTTGAAGCATACACAATTTAGACACAGCTCCACACTGAAGCATCTCCCGAAGAATAGAAGCATATGAAGAATTTATGCACAGTGACCAAAGGATTCGCACTGCTTTTTTAGTGGCAAATTCTGAAACCCTAAAAATCTTCTTTGAGACTACAGCAATAGCCATGGCGTGATCAGCTATGGCAGCCCTTCCTTCTGCGTAGTCCACTAGCATGTCCAACAAACCTAACGTCTTTTCACATTTGGACCTCTCGCACTCTGGAAGTAATTCGATGAGACAAAATACAACCCCTGCCTCGATCGCCATCAATCTGATCTTTCTGGATTTCTTGCAAATTGCTATAAGAAAAGCCAAGGCCGCCATGGTCGCCTGATGGCAAACTCCACGCGTTATGATTTCTAAGAGGCCTGGGAAAATATCAATCCTTTCCCTGGCAATAAATTCCCAATCAGATACCCAAGTGGAAACCTTCTGCAATAAAATGGCTGTCTGATGTCTAGCTTCGTCACTTCCTTTATGCAAGATCAAGGCCATCGACCTAATACTCGTTGCCTCTGCCAGCGACTTGGCAGTTTCCTGGGTCATAGGTAGCAGATGCAAAACTCCCAAAGTCTCTTCACAAGTCCTGAATTTTTCATTGTCAGTCTCTTCACAGCAAGAGGAGTTTATCATAGAGACCAGAACATGACTTGAAGCAAACCCAGCTATGCACCGTCTGTTTGCGTGACTCTCCTGCGCAAGGCACCGTAATCTCTTCAGTGCACTAATGCCCTCAAATGATGGAGATTTGAGTGCGGCTTGAAGTATTTTGGACACTTCATTGGAGTCGACGGGTGGCCTGGGCGAGGGGATTTCCTCTGCGCCATTTGAGCTGTTGGCAACGCACCATCCCTTAATGAGGCGACGCAACATGTGATTGGGTGTTAAGTCGAAATTCTGCAGCGGCTGCATGGTAACAGGACATATATTCTTCTTGCATGAAAAAATCCAGTGCTCTATGCTTTCGCGATCATAGGTCATGCCTGTGCAAACAGTTACCGGATCTCTCATCAGATCCATCGATATGGGGCACCTAAAGTATGAAGGCACCTCCACCTCCAAACAACCTTGCGCTGAATTCATGGCAAGAATGACAGAAGACAGTGATTGATTATTGAAGCGATAACAGATGAAGGTCGGGGTCAATGCACAGAGAACCAATTTCATAGATCTATTCGACAGAAGGGCATGCTCAGTAACGCAGAGACTCAGAGGTTAGAATACCCACCTGAGTTAAGGATAGGCACCGATTTTCCATTGCATATCACCGAAGCTTACGGTGTGTGAATCCATATGTAGTGTCCGGAAACTAAATAGTTGACTTACCTCTATAACGTGTGGTTGGGTTCTAAATCAACGTATTCACAAGCTTGTAGGGTCTGTCGACTCGTGTCGCTGTTCTCAATGTCAACGCAATTGCATTCTCCGCAAGGTCGTTCTACAATCGAGTTTTGTCTGTGTAAATTTTGTTCGTTGAGTTTGGAGACTTGCAATTTCGTTCAAACCGACAGTGCCGACTTTCAACGGTTGCAATAGTGGCTTTGAATCATTTGATCCAGCCCATACGGCACACTAGCCGCAAATTATCGTGTATTGACTTTTACAAAAACTAGTAACAAAGTAATGAACGCAGAGTCGTCTATAAAATTTGTTAGGAAAATTAACCCCAACCACCTGGTTAAACACTTTAACAGCAGCCATATTTGTGGGCCGGAAGGACTCAAGGTCTGAGCAGAAGTATATTGTTATCCACAACACATGAGAGCTAACGTAGTTAATGAATTTCGGTAAGTATGCGCAACACATCAGAGTTAAGGATTGTTATCCACAACATATGAGAGTTAATGTAGTTAATGAATTTCTGTAAATAAGTACGGGCAACACATCATAGTTTAAGGCAGTTAATGAATTTTGGTAAAGAAGTATGGCAAGCATTCCACAGTGTACTTGCACAATACATCAAAGAGGGTTAAGTTACTTAATAAATTTTGGTAAATAAGTTTGGTCAATCATTCATTCTGTTATTCCACAACACATGTAAGTTCCAAAACTATTTATTATGTAAAATCGTCTATGTTGTGTATTAATGTTTCCTCTGTGAATTAATGAGTAAAATATATGTTTTGTATAAATATGAATGTAAAAGTCATTTATAAGGTTAAGCTAGATAGAGGGTGAAACTCTAGGAAAGAAAGAGAAAGAGAAAATTGTGGAGTGAATTTTGGTGGGCCTCATGAAAACAGTTACTGTGTTTTACTTTGTGTTAATCTGCAACCCAGTAAAACATAAATCCCAGTAATTTTTTTTTTTTTTATTTTACTTGGAAAAGCAACCTCCAATTGATCATGCAAATGTTGTTTCCTATGTTTTGAAATATAATAAAAAATATATTATATTGTGATGGGGTCTTAAACTTTCACAAATAAATTTACCACAACCATTTTAATTTTACTCTGTTTTCCTGCATTAAGTTCTATATTTTAATGAAGGCAAAAAAAACTTGCCATCCGCCAAATAATTTCTGGTGAGCCGAGCTTCTCTCCTCTGCGGTATGTAAAATTTTCTAACAAAATTTGTCGTTGCACGAAGATTCCTGCCAATAAAATTAATTTATTAATATCTTCATAGTTTTTAATCAAGAAACCCTAGAAAAATCACTTTGAATTCAACGAGGGAATAGCCATCATGGTGGGACAACGTACGTTTAGTCTGTTCTTAATTTAATTGATCTTAACGGAGCCTTGCACCAAACCTACAAACTATGACTATTAGTTGCGCAAAAAATCTCCCAAAACATGTTTACTCGATATATTCTTACCGTTGACAAAAGAATGGTCAATTCCATAGAATCTCGGCCATAATAATGATCTCGGATTCTTTATTTCCGAACATCAAATTACTCGAAAGGGATTCTTACTGTTTTTTTACCATACTGTGGTCGCAATTGTAATTTCTTTTTTTCTAATGATAGAAGCTAAATTGGATCGAGTGACATTAGTTTCCCACGTATACGATTAAGTTCAACTGAGTTAACAGAGGTTAAAAGGATAAAATTAGTTTGTATTTGATTGAAATTAGCTTTATAAAATTAAAACAGAGTTAATAGTGAAAAAAATTTAAAACATGGCTATGAATTTGATTGATTGGCCAAAGTTGTTAATTTGATTTATATATATATATATATATGATATGTGAGAAGTAATATAAACTATACACAGAATTTGAAGCAAGGAAGTTTGCAAACCGCTTTTGTTTTACAATTGCGAATTAGATAAAAGCTACTCCAGTCCATCTCTGGTTTTGTTTATATTCTGGGTTTCTTCTGTGCGTTAAATGTATCGTATGATAAAAGAATTTTCTTTGGTAAATAAAACAGTGATTGATGAAATAAATAGTAGAGAAGCTAAACATGATATGGAGGAACAAGCCATAATAGATCCTTCTAAATGGAATCCTCCCGAGTTAACCGGCTCTCAGGGCTATGAAGACACTACTATGCAAGTACTTATGAAGAAAATCATACTCAAAGAAGTAGAATTAAAAATACGAATCTCAGGAAAAGCAACTCAAATAGTGGGCCTAAAACTGTTTCAAGAAAAGGAATTACAAAAATTTCAAGAGTATGTTAAGGCCAAAAAATATGCATATATACATTTTGGAAGCATCAATAAATGTTCTCGTCCTAGCAGAACTATTTGATCCCAGACATTTAGATTATGAACAAGCTAGAATCGGGTCAATCACAGGCAATCTAATTGCAGGTTGTCAATATGGAACCATTTATCCAAACTATACAATGAGCTTATGTGATTAGCATTTTAACGATGCATGGAAATTAATGATAGGGGTGCAACATCTGAAAATGTTGCCAGAACCAGAATATTTATCAATAATTATGCAAGCCTATTTTCAATTAACCAATATAGCTCATCCTAAGATGAAACAACCCATTCTTAAAGATTGTGTTACAACAGGGCTAGCAACCGCAGAAGCTCGAGGAGTAACCTACGAAGAAGTAGGCTTACCAGAAAGTTGGTATTTTGAATATCAAGAAGGAAGCAAAACAACAAAGAAAGGAAAACATCCTCAGTAGATAGTTTATTTAGAAGGAAAAATCCAAATAATTCCTTGTCACCTAGAACAAATAGAAATACCTATCTTTAAACCTCCCAGGTTATCTGTAGATTGTCCAAGAAACATGGTAGAAATCGATAAATCAAGCCAACCAAGCAGTAGCAGGTCATATAGATTAGAAAACAATAATCGGCTGATTATACCAGAAGAAAAGCCATTCATGCTTAAAGCATTTTGGTTAGAGGAGCATTTTTTCAAGCATCAGAAAATCCAAGGATACCTAAAGGATATCAATCATTATCTGAATCTGATAGTCAACCTTGTTTACCAAGGGGATATTAGGCACTAAATCAAAAGGCTTTTAGGACATCCTCATCTTCTATACCTCAAGTAGAAGAATGGAAATTTCAAGGGAAAAGATTTCATAGAGGTGGAAAATGGCCACCTAAGACAAAGTATTGTAGTACCATTGGCAATAAGTCACAACAACAAAAAACACGAGCCGATTGTGCTCCTTTGCTAGAACATGTAGCTACATCCCTAAAGGATCTAGATGAATCTTATCAGATATCAAACCATTTATCAAATTGGTGCAATCATGCTTCTAAAGCAATAGATGATCTAGGATGTCAAGCTGAAGAAATCTTGCAAAATTTAAAGTTAGTTCAAGATAATCTAACTTTAGATAGACAAGCAAAGGAAGAACATAGAAAGAGAAGAGAACTAAAGAAGAAGAAGAAAATTGAATCTAATCAATTTCAAAATCTTGGTTCATGGCAATACATTCAGCAGAAAGAATTAGAAGTTTCTAGTTCTCAGTCCATTCCTGAAACAAAACACACTGACGTGTTTTCTTTTTCTGAAGGGGAAGGAAGTAAGAAGGAAACAAAAGAAACATAAAAGAATTATGACTTCAAAAAAGGAAACTTAAAATTAGAGGAAGCAGCTAAAAAATTTCCTAGTTTGATAAGACCCAGTCTAAACAAAGCTCATATTTTCCATTCAATACCAAAGTATCCAAAAGTAGAACGGGATTGAATGGCATCAAATAACAATGGCTATATTTTAGATTTAGATCACTCAGAAAATCCCAAAGACTCAATGAGGGTGTGGATCGGTGCTTTATGGCAAATGCAATTAACAGTTAAATTGGATCATGCTTCAATATTTAGCTTCGCAGAAAAAAGGATGACTGGCATTGTCTATATCTGCTGGCAAGGACCTTCACAGGCTGAAAGAGAAGAAGTCATAAAAGTAGGAATCCCAGTATTTGAACACTTACTGAGAACTCAATTTTGTATAGAGCCAGAGGACTCAAAGAAGCAAGCTATGGTTGATTTAGCTAGAATGGAATTAAAAGATGCAAAGCATCTAGATGAGTATTCAAGAGAATATTTCAAGTTGGTAATGGCCACAGAATTGAGCAATGATTTAACGACTAAGGTCACATATTTGTCAAAACTGCCAAATAATATGGGTGACTTAGTATTAAAATATTTAGAAGAAAAAGGTAAATCTTTACAAACAATCTACTGGGTAGATCTTATAAATCATTGTAAATAGAAATTGAAATGTCTCTGTTGGCAGAAGAATGCTCAAGAAATTGCTACAAAACCTTCACAAGAATGTTGCAAAGAACTTCTTCCATGGACATCTTATAGAAAAAAGCATCATAAGAAAAGAAGGTATGGGAAATACAAAGTAAAAACGGTAGCAAATCCAAAAACGCTGTTTCCAAAATATAGATTTGTTAAAATAAGAAATGCTCCAGTAAAATCTGGGTGTTGTTTTATCTACAAAAAGAAACGGCATTTCGTTGCTAAATGTCCAAAAAACACATCTTCACAGTTGATGAAATGCTTGGAAATTGATGAATTCATAGATGACTGGTCTATTGTAGATAATGATGATGATTGCTGCGAGGTTTTTATGATATCTGAAATACTATTTGAAGTAGATGATACAGATGAGGAAAATGATACAAATACAAAACAAAAAAATGAACATTTGTATTAATTCAAATTGTGAACTAGAATCAGAATCAGAAGAATTAGAAGATTTAAGCACTTCAGATTTTAGCGAACAGAGGATGAATTAGAAGAATCAGAAGACAAAGAATCAAAGGTAGAGGATGAATTAGAATAAAAAACAATATCAGTAAAAGGCAAAAGAAAAGTAAATGATATTTATTCAAGAGCCCTAAGCTTTTGTCCTATCCCAAAAAACATTGGTTATTCAACCAATTTTGATTCTTCTAATCAATATGAATTAAAGGCTGAAAATAATTTGATGAAGAAAATTGTTAGAGCCAATGATATCTTGTATATAACAGTAGAATTACAGTTAGGTAACAGTTGAGTTGAAGTAGACGCCTTCATTGATTCTGGAGGATCTAATAATTTGGAAAGGCCAAGGTTATTTAAATCCTCTTGGAAGCCATTAAAAAATCTCATCAATTCAAAGAAAATTGGAGGTAATATTACTTTAACACATTATTTAGATAATATTCCGATGCAATTGGGGGGAGTATTACAAATATTTCAGCAATCTAGTATTATGATCAGTCAAGCGGTCTAATATTGGGTATGCCTTTCATAACATTTGTTCTCCCAATGACAATAGCTAGAGGGAAGATAATCTACAATATTAAGAAAAAAAAAAGTATGTGTAAATACGATATCTCTAGCAAATTCAGAAATAAAAAATAAAAAGATGAACAAAAGGCCCAAAATGAGAAAACAGGGAAATGATAGCAATGACTGGAAAAAAGTGTTGTGGAATTATGTAACAAAGGAGAAACAAAAACATCTCAACAAAGCTATCAGAGAAGACATTTGGTCTGAAGAAAAAAAGTGAAATCCAAAAGAATCTACTTAAATTTTGTTCCAACAATCCTCAAGAGTTCTGGGATAAAGAAATTCCAATTCAAGACATTGAAATGCTCCATGATGATGGAGTTCAAGGAGGTATAATTCCCTGCACACCTGAGGATGAACAAGAAATGAAAGAACATGTAAGAGAACTCCTCACACTTAAACTTATTGAAGAATCAAGTTCTCAGTATTCATGCTCAACTTTCATTGTAACGAACCATTCAGAAGTGGTTAGAGGAAAAGCCAGGATGGTTATAAATTATAAACCAGTTAATGCTATTACAAAGGATTTTAAATATCCTCTCGCAAGACAAGAAGTTGTAATGCAAAAAATTCAGAAATCCAAGATATTCTCTAAATTTTATATGAAGAGTGGATATTATCGGATCCAGATTAGACCAGAAGACAGGCATAAAATAGCACTCTCATGTCCAGTGGGATTTTTTTAGTGGAACGTAGTTCCCTTTGGTCTAAAAAATTCAACTTCTTTCTTTCAAAGAAGAATGGATAGTATCTTTGGCGGGTATGAATTTATAATTGTGTATATAGATGATATTCTAATACATAGTGAAAATATAGAAGAGATTATTCATCATCTATATATTTTCATGAAAGAAATAGAAGCCCACAAAATTGTATTATCAGATAAGAAGATAGACTATTGTTTCTTGGGATTATTGTAATCAATGGACAAATCCAGATGCAGCCTCATAGTGTACAAAATATTTTCAGTTTTCTAGATGAGTTGGAAGACAAAAATTAGATTCAAAGATTTTTAGGAATATTAAATTATGTACATAAATATATTCCTTTGTTATCAGAAAAGACAAAAAATATTAGAAAACACCTAAATGGTGGATGGAGCAGCATTGGAACTATAGCAGTTCAGCAAATCAAGAAAGAAGCTCACAACTTACCTAAGCTCAAACCTCAACTCATTCTACAAATGGATGCATCAGATGAATTTTGGGGAGCAGTTCTACTTGGAAAAAGAAAGGATCATGAAGAACAAATATGTGGATACAAATTAGATGAGTTTTTGCCAAGCCAAAAGAATTATTTTACAATAGAGGAGACTTTGGTCATATTCAATGGAGTGAAAAATTTGAATTATATCTTGCACCAATACATTTCATTATCAGGACTCATTGCAAAAACTTTCAGTATTTTTCAAATGCAAAAATTGGTCGGCAGATGGATAGGGGAAGATTACTATCTTGGCAAATCTGGTTTCAACAATATGATTTTGAAATACGATGGATACCAGGTAACTCAAACTAGTTAGCAGATGTGCTAACTAGAGAAACGAACAAGATGTTCAGATTTGCTAACAAAGAAGACAACCAGTATACATTGGCAAAAAGACTTGACAGGCTTGAGCAACAATTACCAAAACTCACAATAGAAATAAAAAAAGTGGTAAGACTACGGCTCAGAGGAAATGAATGGATAAATAAAATCAGAGGTTATCACACCAAGAATATTGGTCCTCAATTGGGTATAAATGCATAATTATGTAAAATATATCCATGTGAGGGTATGAAAATCAAAATCCTTTTCAGATCCCTGACAAATATGTCATGCATTCCTTGGACTCCACATATGATAACTATTTTAAAAACACTTAACTGCTATCAATTAGTAGGCTGTGTTGATTTTGGATTAGGAATTTATAATTCTGCAAGATTTTTAGATGAAGATAAAATTCCTATTCAAAACGAAATAGCGAGATGGTTACTTTCTCTTAGAATCCCAAATCTTTGGGAACAATTGCATAAAACGTTTCTTTAAAGTTGGGGAGATGATTATAAGGGAGACAAATTTCCAATGTTCAATCTTATAAAACAACATGTAGATTGGACTATCAAAGAAGGCAGATGTATAAAACAGATACATAGAATAATATCTCAATGTATTGAAAGAACTCTAAAATACTTGAGATTACAGTCTACACCTTGGGAAACAATTGGGTTACAGAAGAATTAAGTCTAAATCCTTTTGATCGATTATGGGAAAAATCAGGATCTAGACCAAAGGCTTTTAAGCTAATCAACAATCAGAAATTAATTCAAGAAATTTCTGATTGGTTTAAAAATTTCCCTCAAAAGACATTAATCCATAAAAAAAGCCATCATCCAAGAGGCAGACAAAATAATTGAAGATAGATCAGTCAAATTAATAATTAATGTTAAATTATTAGTTACCTTATTGATATGTTCAGGGAATTGAAGTGATGACACATTATGTCTTATTTGCTTAGTGGTAACATCTAGAAGCCACATTCATTTAATTTTCGATAATCATTGGATTCAGAAAGATGAAGTTAACATGACTTGTTTACACTGGATAAGACAGTCTATAGACATGAATGTTGAGGTTATTGATTTAGCAGGGATATAATTTCTAGTGAATCATGTGAAGCATCTCTGTGCTGACAAAATCTGGATCTAAAGCTTCGACGTAAACAACTTAGCACATGCAGAGTCGCTAAGAAAAAAATAAAAGATTTGATATGATGAGAAAAGATAAAGCAAAGATCGAAGAAGGACAATCATTCACCAAAGATGCTTATAAATAGGAAATTTCAGCACCACCTTGGTACAAAGATTCCCAAGTTGACCCCATGTCAAAAGAAACTAACATCGAAGATGTACTAAAGGCACTCAAACAACAAAAAGCAGAAGATGCCGATATGACTTGTGATAATTGTGGCACGGGATCATGTGTTTGTGACAATAGTCGCAGTGAATAATTTGTACAAAGAATATTTTACTTTTTATTTTTGAGAGATTGAGTAGACACTGCGCGGTTATGAGTCTCAGCAAGACCCTCAATCATTCAGATTCTTAGGCTAGTTTTGAAATCTGGATTTCGAATCCAAAGAGACTTCTCTGATACCAGTAAATAAGAATGTTGGACTCAGTACTTACTTGACGAATAGAAAGACGAATGCCAGGCTATTTCTCTCACTGAGAGATGCAAACACAACCGCTCCAAGGGTCTTCACACTTCGCCTTATAGTCTCCAAAGGTCTTTTGAGAAATATAGAACTTTCCTCAGACAAGCGGCCCAATAGGCTTCTGTATTAAATCAACAAAAACATGTACATACGATGTGAACAACATAATATGAGAGCACAACTCACGATGCTCTTCTCATAATAAAAACACTTATTTATAGACCAGAGAAGTATCTTCGGATTTGAAATCCAGATTTCAAACCTAGCCTCAGAATCTAAATGATTGGGGGTCTTGCCAGGACTCGTACGCGTGCAGTGTCTACTCAATATTTCAAAAAGAAAAAGTAAAATATTCTTTGTGCAAATTATTCATTGTGACTATTGTCACAGACACACGGGTCCATGCCACAATTATCACAAGTCATATCGACATCTTCTACTTTCTGTTGTTCGAGTTACTTTAGTAGATATTCGATGTTGATTTCTCTTGGTATGGTGTCAGCTTGGGAATCTTCGTACCACGGTGGTGCTGAAATTTCCTATTTATAAGCATCTTTGGTAGATGATTGTCCTTCTTCGATATTTGCTTTATCTTTTCTCATCATATCAAATATTTTCTTTTTGCTTCATGAATCTGCATGTGCTAAGTTGTCTACGTCGAAGCTTTGGATCTAGTTTTTGTCAGCACAGAGATGCTTCACATGATCTACTGGAAATTCTATCCCTGCTAAATCAGTAACCTCAACATTCCCATCTATAGACTGTCCTATCCATTGTAAACAAGTCATGTTAACTTCATCTTTCTGAATCCAATGATTATCAAAAATTAAATAACTGCAGCTTCCAGATCTTACCAATAAGCAAATAAGACATAATGTGTCATCACTCCAATTCCCTCAACATATCAATAAGGTAATTAATGATTTAACATTAATTATTAATTTGACTGATTTGTCTTCAATTATTTTTTCTGCCTCTTGGATAATGGCGTTTTTATGCGTTAATGTCTTTTCAGGGAAATTTTTAAACCAATAAAAAATTTCTTGAATTAATTTCTGATTGTTTATTAACTTAAAAGCCTTTGGTCTAGATCCTGATCTTTTACATAAGTGATCAAAAGGATTTAGACTTAATTCTTCTATTAACCCAATTGTTTCCCAAGGTGTAGATTGTAATCTCAAGTATTTCAGTGTTCTCTCAATACATTGAGATATTCTTCTATCTATCTGTTTTATACATCTGCCTTCTTTGATACTCCAATCTACATGTTGTTCTATAAGATTGAACATTGAAAATTTGTCGTCTCCCTTATAATCTTCTCCCCAACTTTGAAGAAAAGTTTGATGCAATTGTTCCCAAAGATTTGGGATTCTAAGAAAAAGTAACCATCTGGCTATTTCGTTTTGAATAGGAATTTTACCTTCATCTAAAAATCTTGTAGAATTATAAATTCCTAATCCAAAATCAACACAGCCTACTAATTGATAGTAGTTAAGTGTTTTTAAAATAGTTATCATATGCGGAGTCCAAGGAATGGACCACACGTTTGTCAGGGCTCTGAAAAGTATTTTGATTTTCATAGCTTCACATGGATATATTTTACATAGTTCTGCATTTATACCCAATTGAGGACCAATATTCTTGGTGTGATAACCTCTGATTTGATTTATCCCTTAATTTCTTCTGAGCCATAGTCCTAACACATTTTTTATTTCTGTTGTGAGTTCAGGTAATTGTTGCTCAAGTCGGTCAAGTCTTCTTGCCAATGTATATTGGATATCTTCTTTGTCAGTAAATCTGAACATCTTGTTCATTTCTCTAGTTAGAAAATCTGCTAACTAGTTTGAGTTACCTGGTATCCATTGTATTTCAAAATCATATTGTTGAAACGAGATCTGCCAAGATAGTAATCTTCCTCTAGCCATCTGATGACCAATTTTTGCATTCAAAAAATACTGAAAGTTTTTGCAGATAGTCTTGATAATAAAATTTACTGGTGCGAGATATAATTCAAATTTTTGCACTCCATTGAATATGGCCAAAGTCTCCTTCTCTATTGTAAAATAATTCTTTTGGCTTGGTGAAATCTCACCTCATTTGCATGCACATATTTGTTTTTCTTGATCCTTTCCTTTTTCAAGTAGAACTGCTCCCCAAAATTCATCTGATGCATCTGTTTGTAGAATGAGTTTTTCGTTACTTGGAGGTTTGAGCTTAGGTAAGCTCTAAGATTCTTTCTTGATTTGTTGAACTGCTAAAGTTGCAGTGCTGCTCCATCCACCATTTAGGTGTTTTCTGCTATTTTTTGTCTTTTCTGATAACAAAGGAATATATTGATGTACATAATTTAATATTCCTAAAAATCTTTGAATCTAAATTTTGTCTTCCAACTCATTTGGAAAACTGGAAATATTTTGTACAATATGAGGTTGCATCTAGATTTGTCCATTCATTACAATATTCCCAAGAAACTCAATAGTTTCTTTGAATAATATATCTTCTTATCTGATAATACAATTCCATGGGCTTCTATTTTTTTCATGAAAATATTATAGATGGTGAATATGCTATTCTATGTTTTCACTATGTATTAGAATATCATCTATATACAGAATTATAAATTCATACCTGCCAAAGATACTCTCCATTCTTCTTTGAAAGAAAGCAGGTGCATTTTTTAGACCAAAGGAACCACGTTCCACTGAAAAAATCTCATCAGACACAAGAATGTTGTTTTATGCCTGTCTTCTAGTCTAATTTGTGCTTTCATTTCTTATTCATACTGAGGTGTGTAGGGAATTATACCTCCTTGAACTCCATTGTCATGGAGCATTTCAATGTCTTGTATTGGACTTTCTTTATCCCAAAACTCTTGAGGATTGGTGGAATAGAATTTAAGTAGCTTCTTTTGGATTTCCTTTTGTTCTTCAGACCAGCTATCTTCTCTAATAGCTTTGTTAAGATGCTGCTCTTTCTCCTTTCTTTCATAATTCTGCAACACCTTTTGCTAGTCATTGCTATCATTTTCATCTTTTTTCATTTTGGGAAATTTGTTCATCTTTTATTTTTTATTTCTGAATTTGCTAGAGATATCCTATTTACACATACTGCATTTTTCTTAATATTGCATATTATCTTGTCTCTAGCTATTGTCATTGGGAGAACATATGTTATGAAAGGCATACCCAATATTAGACTGCTTGACTAAGGATAATACTAGATTGCTGAAATCTTTATAAAACTAACCCCCACTTTCATCGAAATATTATCTACATAATGTGTTAAAGTAATATTGCCTACAATTTTCTCTGAATTGGTGAGATTTTTTAATGGCTTCCAAGAGGATTTAAATAAGCTTGACCTTGCCAAATTATTAGATCCTCCATAATCAACGAAGGAGTCTACTTCAACCCAACTGTTACCTGACTACAATTCTACTGTTATATACAAGAGATCATTGGCTCTAACAATTTTCTTCATCAAATTATTTTTAGCCTTTAAATCATACTCATTAGAAGAATCAAAATTGGTTGAATAACCAATGTTTTTTGGGACAGGGAAAAAGCTTGGGGTTTTTGAATGAATATCATTTACTTTTTCTTTGTCTTTTACTGATATTGTTTTTTATTCTAATTCATCCTCTGTATTTGATTCTTTCTCTTGTGATTCTTCTGATTCATCCTCTGTTTCACGAAAATCTAAAATGCTTAAATCTTCTAATTCTTTTGATTCTGATTCTAGTTCACAATCTGAATTAATACAAATGTTCAATTTTTGTTTTGTATTTGTATCATTTTCTTCATCTGTATCATCTGCTTCAGATAGTATTTCAGATATCATAAAAACCTCAGAGAAATCATCATCACTATCTACAATAGACCAGTCATCTATGAATTCATCCATTTCCAAGCATTTATTCAACTTTGAAGATGTGTTTTTTGGACATTTAGCAGCAAAATGCCCTTTCTTTTTGCAGATAAAACAACACCTAGATTTTACTGGAGCATTTCTTCTTATAAAATATCTATATTTTGGAAATGAATTTTTTGCATTTGCTACCCTTCTTACTTTGTATTTCCCATACCCTCTTTTTTTATGATTCTTTTCTCTAATAGGTGTCCATAGAAGAAGTTCTTTGCAACATTATTGTGAAGGTTTTGTAGCAATTTCTTGAGCATTCTTTTTCCAACAAAGATATTTCAATTTTTGTTTACAATGATTTATAACATCTACCAAATAGATTGTTTGTAAAGGTTTACCCTTTTGATCTTTTAATACTAAGTCACCAATATTATTTGGGAGTTTTGACAAATATGTGACCTTAGTCATTAAATCATTGCTCAATTCTGTGGTCATTACCAACCTGAAATATTCTCTTGAATACTCATTTAGATGGTTTGCATCTTTTAATTCCATTCTACCTAAATCAACCATAGCTTGCTTCTTTGAGTCATCTGGCTCTATACAGAACTGGGTTCTCAATAATTGTTAAAATACTGGGAGTCCTGCTTTTATGACTTCTTCTCTTTCAGCCTGTGAAGGTCCTTGCTACCAGATATAGACTATGCCAGTCATCCTTTTTTCTGCCAAGCTAAATATTGAAGTGTTATCCAATTTAGCTGTTAATTGCATTTACCATAAAGCACCGATCCACACCCTGATTGAGTCTTCAAGATTTTCTAAGTGATCTAAATCTAAAATGTAGCCATTGCTATTTGATGCCATTAAATCATGTTCTATTTTTGGATACTTTGATACTAAATGGAAAATATGAGCTTTCTTTAGACTGGGTCTTATAAAACTAGGAAATTTTTTGGTTGCTTCCTCTAATTTTAAGTTTCCTTTCTTGAAGTCATAAATTTTTTATGTTTGTTTTGTTTCCTTCTTACTTCCTTCCCCTTCAGAAAAGGAAAACACTTCAGTGTGTTTTGTTTCAAGAATGGACTGAGAACTAGAAACTTCTAAATCTTTCTGTTGAAAATATTACCATGAACCAAGATTTTGAAATTGATTAGATTCAGTTTTCTTCTTCTTCTTTAGTTCTCTTTTATTTCTATGTTCTTCCTTTGCTTGTCTGTCTAAAGTTAGATTATCTTGAACTAACTATAAATTTTGCAAGATTTCTTCAGCATGACATCCTAGATCATCTATTGCTTCAGAAGCATGATTGCACCAATTTGATAAATGGTTTCATATCTGATAAGATTCATCTAGATCCTTTAGGGATGTAGCTGCACGTTCTAGCAAAGGAGCACAATCGGCTCGTGCTTTTGGCTATTATGACTTATTGTCACTGGTAGTATAATACTTTGTCTCAGGTGGCTATTTCCCACCTCTATGAAATCTTTTCCCTTGAAATTGCCATTCTTCTACTTGAGGTATAGAAGATGAGGATTTCCTAAAAGCATTTTGATTTAGTGCCTGATATCCCCTTGGTAAACAAGTTTGACTGTTAGATTCAAATAATGACTGATATCCTTTAGGTATCCTTGGATATTTTGATGCTTGAAAATATACTCCTCTAAACCAAAATATTTTAAGAATGAATGGCTTTTCTTCTAGTATAATCAGATGATTATTGTTTTATGATCTATATGACTTGCTACTACTTGGTTGGCTTGATTTATCGATTTCTACCATGTTTCTTGGATTGTCTACAGATAACCTGGGAGGTTTAAAGATAGGTCTTTCTATTTTTCTATGTGAGAAGGAATTATTTGGATTTTTCCTTCTGAATAAACTATCCACTAAGGATGTTTGCCTTTCTTTGCTTCTTTGGTTGCTTCTTGATATTCAAAATACCAACTTTATGGTAATTTTACTTCTTCGTAGGTTACTCCTTGAGCTTCTGCTATTGTTAGCCTTGTTGTAACACAATCTTTAGGAATGGGTTGTTTCATCTTAGGATGAGCTGTATTGGTTAACTGAAAAGAGGCTTGCATAATTATTGATAAATATTCTGATTCTAGCAACATTTTCAGATGTTGCACCCCTATCATTAACTTCCATGCATCCTTAAGATGGTTATCGGATAAGCTCATTGTATAGTTTCGATAAATGTTTCCATATTGACAATCTGCAATTAGATTGCCTATTATTGACCTCATTCTAGCTTGTTCATAATCTAAATGTCTGGAGTCAAACAGTTCTGCTAGGACAAGAGCATCTATTCCATTTTTGAATAAAGGTACTAAACTTAACCTGATGCCTCCAAAATGTATATATGCATATTTTTTGGCCTTGACATACTCTTGAAATTTTTGTAATTCCTTTTCTTGAAACAGTTTTAGGCCAACTATTTGAGTTGCTTCTCCCGAGATTTGTATTTTTAATTCTACTTCTTTGAGTATGGTTTCTTGGTAAGTACATAGTAGTGTCTTTATAGACCTGAGAGCTGGTTAACTCGGGAGGATTCCATTTAGAAGGATTTATTATGGCTTGTTCCTCTATATCATGTTCAACTTCTCTACTATTTACTTCATCAATCCTTGTTTTATTTACCAAAGAAAATGCTTTTATCATATGATCCATTTTAACGCACAGAAGGAACTCAGAATATAAACTAAACCAGAGATGGACTGAAGTAGCTTTTATCTAATTCGGAGTTGTAAAACAAAAGCAGTTTGAAGGCTTCTTGGCTTGCTTCAAACTCTCTCTATAGTTTATATTACTTCTCATAGATCACATAAATAGTAAGAGGCCCTAACACCAATAAATAAGAATGTTGGACTCAGTACTTACTTGACAAATAGAAAGACGAATGTCGGGCTATTTCTCTCACCAAGAGATACGAACACAACCACTCCAAGGGTAAGTAGTATAGGGTGGAGGGTGAATATCCTTGGAGTGGTTGTGTTCGCCTCTCTCGGTGAGAGAAATAGCCCGACGTTCTTCTTTCTATTTATCAAGTAAGTACTGAGTCCATCATTCTTATTTATTGGTATCAAAGTCTCTTACTATTTCTGTGATCTCTGAGAAGTAATATAAAGTATGGACAGAGTATGAAGCAAGCCAGGAAGCCTTCGAACCACTTTTGTTTTACAATTGCGAATTAGATAAAAGCTACTTCAGTCCATCTCTAGTTTAGTTTATATCCTGAGTTTCTTTTGTGTGTTAAAATGTATTATATGATAAAAGCATTTTCTTTGGTAAATAGAACAAGGATTGATGGAGTAAATAGTAGAGAAGTTGAACATGATATAGAGGAACAAGCCATAATAGATCCTTCTAAATGGAATCCTTCCGAGTTAACCAGCTCTCAGGTCTATAAAGACACTACTATGCAAGTACTTACCAAGAAAATCATACTCAAGGAAGTAGAAATAAAAGTACGAATATCAGGAGAAGCAACTCAAATAGTTGGCCTAAAACTATTTCAAGAAAATGAATTACAAAAATTTCAAGAGTATGTCAAGGCCAAAAAATATGCATATATGCATTTTAGAGGCATCGGGTTAGGTTTAGTACCTTTATTTAGAAATGGAATAAATGCTCCCATCCTAGCAAAACTATTTGACTCTAAACATTTAGATTATGAGCAAGCTAGAATCGGGTCAATCACATGCAATCTAATTGCAAGTTGTCAATATGGCACTATTTATCCAAACTATAAATGAGGTTATCCGATAAGCATCTTAAGGATGCATGGAAGTTAATGATAAGGGTGCAAAATCTGAAAATGTTGCCAGGATTAGAATATTTATCAATAATTAAGAAAGCCTCCTTTCAGTTAACCAATACAGCTCATCCTAAGATGGAACAACCCATTCTTAAAGATTTTGTTACAACAAGGCTAGCAACAACAGAGGCACAAGGAGTAACCTACAAAGAAGTAGGCTTACCAGAAAGTTGGTATTTTGAATATCAAGAAGCAAGCAAAGCAGAAAAGAAAGGCAAACTTCCTCAGCGAATAGTTTATTCAGAAGGAAAAATCCAAATAATTCCTTGTCACCTAGAACAAATAGAAATACCTATCTTTAAACCTCCCAGTTTATCTATAGACAATCCAAGAAACATGGTAGAAATCGATAAATCAAGCCAACCAAGCAGTAGCAGGTCATATAGATCAAAAAACAATAATCGTCTAATTATACCAAAAGAAAAGGCATTCATGCTTAAAGCATTTCGGTTTAGAGGAGTAATTTTTCAAGCATCAGAAAATCCAAGGAATCCTAAAAGATATCAGTCGTTATCTAAATCTGATAGTCAACCTTATTTACCAAGGGGATATCAAGCACTAAACCAAAAGTCTTTTAGGACATCCTCATATTCTATACCTCAATTAGAAGAATGGTAATTTCAAGGGAAAAGATTTCTTAGAGGTGGGAAATGCCCACCTAGGACAAAGTATTGTACTACCAGTGGTAATAAGTCACAATAGACAAAAACATGAGTCGAATGTTCTCCTTTACTAGTACATGCAACTACATCCCCAAAGGATATAGATAAATCTTATCAGATATCAAACCATTTATCAAATTGGTGCAATCATGCTTTTGAAGCAATAAATGATCTAGGATGTCAAGCTAAAGAAATCTTGCAAAATTTAAAGTTAGTTCAAGATAATCTAACTTTAGACAAACAAGCAAAAGGAAGAATGTAGAAAGAAAAGAGAACTAAAGAGGAAGAAGAAAATTGAATCTAATAAATTTCAAAATCTTGGTTGATCGCAATATCTTCAGCAGAAAGATTCAGAAGTTTCTAGTTGTCAGTCCATTCCTGAAACAAAACAAATTGAAGTGTTTTCTTTTTCTAAAGGGGAAGGAAGTAAGAAGGAAACAAAAGAAACATCAAAAACTTATGAATTCAAAAAATCAACCTTAAAATTAGAGGAAGCAGCCAAAAAATTTCCTAGTTTTATGCGACCCAGTCTAAACAAAGCTCATATTTTCCAATCAGTACCAAAGTATCAAAAGTAGAACATGATTTAATGGCATCAAATAGCCATGGCTATATTTTAGATTTAGATCACTCATAAAATCTTGAAGACTCAATCAAGGTGTGGATCAGTGCTTTATGGCAAATGCAATTAACAACTAAATTGGATAATGCTTCAATATTTAGCTTGGTAGAAAAAAGGATGACTGGCATAGTCTATATCTGGTGGCAAGGACCTTCACAGGTTGAAAGAGAAGAAGTCATAAAAGAAGGACTCCTAATATTTGAACAATTACTGAGAACCCAGTTCTGTATAGAGCCAGAGGACTCAAAGAAGTAGGCTATGGTTGATTTAGCTAGAATGGAATTAAAAGATGCAAAGAATCTAGACGAGTATTCAAGAGAATATTTCAGGTTGGTAATGACCACTTTTGGTACCATTCTATGACCCCTTTTTCCCTCCCAAAACATGACAATTACCTACCTCTTTTCATCATTTATCCCTCAGATGCCTTGGAAATTGATTAATTTATAGTCTTATAGTTATTGAATTGCATTTAAATTGATTTAAGGGTTTTGTGTTAATAAATTAGGAGTTTTTGGGAAAAATGACTACAGCAAGTCCCAACATCCTGTAAATGGCTTATTGTTTGACATGTGGCATGAAAGCCAGGCCAGAGCGAAAGGTATGGGTGAAAAGCCTAATGTCCAAGCATGGACAAGCACCTATCCCGCAGTGGAAACAACCCTCCTACATGTGCGGTCAACGACTGGTCAACTATGGCATGTTGGCGACAAAGGCAACAACAGCGCACAATCACAGTCCAAATCGATTTTTAGTTGTTTCCTTTTTTTTATATGTGTAAGCTAGGATAGAAACATTTTGTGTTTTGGTAAAAGCGGCAACAGCCGCTCATGAATGTACATCCATTTTCAAGGGATGTGAACCATATGTAAATATAAGTCTGAACCCGGTTGTATGTTCGGTTACGTTTTTACTTGTTGCTTCATGAACAGAGCTTCGACTTAATACAAATAGAATTGCATTATAATCACAGTGCGTTGTTTTGATTCGGTGATCGTGGGATAACAAGTCAGTATACCAAGAACGCGGATGGGCCCCGCGTACATGGTATACTGTTTCCATTTTAATTGCGTTTACAGTGTCATTTTAATTGCATTTACAGTCAGAGTATTTGATTGGTATTTGATATTGATATATATGCGCAGTGATTAAATCGATGTTTATATTTATGTATTTATGAATGCGATGTTTATATGTTTATGCATGCGCTTGAATAGACTATCATTTGGATCGTGAATTATATCCTGTAAGGGATTCGATCCAGGGTTACCTTGTAAAGCATTGTCATGAACATTTTGCTTATGATTTTCACTTTGCATGATTGTAATGAATGTTCATGAATGTTGAGTAGCATTGAATAGAGGTTTTATGTTTGATGTCTCTGTAAGGAGACCAAAATCTTTAATTACAGTGATACACAACATTTTATGAATTGAATCTTAGCTGATAGTGATACATAGTTTGATACTTATTTGATATTTAGTTGATAGTTTGATATTAAATCAAATCACAGCATTGTAATTAGGAAGAGTAGGCTTATATTAGATCCTTTATGTCTATATATTTTAGGCACACGCCTCTAATTCTACGCACCCTGGTCGATAATAAATTTAGCCCAGTCTAGCACCCTAGATAGGACACTACATTTTGGCGCCGTTGCCGGGGAGGCGT
>APFE030553703.1:65414-83510 GCA_000404065.3 Pinus taeda | reverse complement strand
CTTGTGATAATTGATTTGGTGGCCCTTGAACTCCAAGCTGATGGTGGAGAATTCGAGGTAAGGGCCCATAAATGAAGGGGACACCTTCCTAAAATTCCTCTCCACGAATTTGGCTGCTAAGTGCTCATTTAAACCTTTGATTTTGTCTCCAAATTGACCAAAACACTGCACAAAGCACCCATTAGACTTGTTGGCATAATGACTAACCCAATTCACTCTATTAGCATAAATACAATAAAAAACATGCTATAAACTAATGAGAATGGTGGATTAAGTCCAATTAGGAGGCTGAATGAGCCCATATAATTATCCATTTTTGGGGCTCATCAGTTATCACGACTCTGTCAATGGTCGGTAGAAATTTCTAGATTGGGAACGACTATGGTCGGATTTGATGCAGGATGAGATTAGGAGGAATAGCAGGATTGATTCTTCATCAAATATTGATGATGAACAGAACCATGCCTTAGTGATTAAGGCAGGAAGGGGAAAGGTAAATTTCTCGTTCAAAATCAAATTCTTATCATGAAGGTAAGAAGAAGTACATAAAGAAAGTTAAATGCTTTCATTTTCATAAGATGTGTCACTTTGATACAAATTATCCATTGAAGAAGTCCAAGGAGAAGTCCTCAAGAGGAGTGGTGGGTGAGTCTTTGGCCTTCCAATTGGAATTGGAATTTTCCCTCATTGCATGCATGGTGTCTTCAATGATGGGAAGTGTATGGTACTTAGATGTTGGAGCTTCTTTTCACATGATTGATGACAAAGAGTTATTCATTGAACTGGAGGAGAAAGATGTTAAGGTGTATATCGATATGGGTGATGACAGTAAGTATAATGTTACTAGTGTGGGCACTATTAATTTCCAGAGGGAGCATGCAATGCTACTCACCTTGAAGAATGTTATTCATGTACCTGAACTGACGAATAACTTGGTATGTGTTGCCATGGATGAGGATAGGGGTTATGATGTGATCTTTTCGAAAGGAAAGGAGTTCCTTTGACACATAGCCACAGGTCAAGTAAAGAAGATAGGAATTCAAGTTTAGACTCTATATAAGATAGAGGTAGAGGATTGTGCTGCTTTGAGTTCAAAAGAGGAAAAGATGTTGAGCCGAGATGTCGACGAGTTGTGGCACAAGTGATTAGGCCACTTGCATCATGGGGTTTTGAATATATTGAAGCAAATCTCTACCAGTCTTCCCAAAGGTACGCTTGAGCAAGTTGATACATGTAACGATTGTACTTTGGGAAAATACATCAAGTCTTACTTTGGAGATAGAGACAGTCGAGTAGAGTCTATTATGGAGAGAGTCCATTCAGATGTGTGTGGACCATTCTCGATAGTATCTGCCACCAAACATAAGTATTATGTTATATTTGTAGATGATTATTCTCGTAAATGCTAGATATTTTTCATGCAGAGAAAGGATCAAAGATTCATAAAGTTTTGTGAATTCAAAGCATTAGTTGAGAAAGAGTCAGGAAAGAAGGTTAAATCTCTACGGAGTGATAATGGTGGAGAATATGTCTCCAATGAGTTTAAGAACTTCTGTGTAGTGGAAGGGATTAAATGAGAGTTGATGACATGTCATAAACCTAAAAAAAATATGGTTGCGGAGAAGAAGAACATGAGAATAGTAGGGGCAAAAAGGGAGAGGTTGCGTGATCAGGGCCTACCACTACACTTATGGGTTGAGGCATGCAACATAGTGGTTTATGTTCAAAACCGTAGCCCACATTAAATACTTGAGAGTAAAACACCAGAGGAAGCTTATTTCGATAAGAGGCCAATTGTTGGTCACTTCAAGATTTTTGGGTCATTGGTTTATTGCCATGTGACCAAAGATTCATGGAAGAAGCTTGAACCAACAACAGAGTTAGGATCATTGTGGGGTACACTGATACTTCCCACAACTATCAGGTGTACATGCAAACTAATCGAATGACAGTGGTTCGCAGGGATATCAAGTTTGATGAGGAGAAGGCCATGAGAGTATCCCTTGAGAGGGAGCTTGAGCTACATGCAGAGGAGGAACGTTTAGTTCCTAAGGTTGAGGAGCCTCAGATTTATGTGGAGCAACCACATGCAGAGGTCCTGGGAGTGGAGACATGCACTCAGGCATAGTCTTCCAGAGAGGGAAGAAAGCACACTAGAGAGGCTGACAGATTGTAAGATGGTGCACGGGAGAATGTGGGAGAACGCTCTTCTCATCACAGGCAGAGGAGGTCACCAGAGAGGTAAATTGGATAAATGGCACTTATGGGTGCATGTGTTGTGACAGAGCCATCATCCTTTGAGGAAGTAGTGCAACAACTGGTTTGGGTTGATGCGATGGTGGAGGAGTATGGCTCCATAGTTCGAAACAATGTTTGGGATGTGGTCCCGAGACTGGAGGAAAAGTTAGTTGTGAGCTCTCAATCGATTTACAAGGTAAAGCAAGATGTATATGGTAGTGTGGAGAAGCATAAGACTAGATTTGTGGCCCATGTCTTTTCACAGGTAGAGGGGATTGACTATGATGAGACCTTTGCTCCTGTTGCAAGGTACTCATCTATCATATCTATTTTGGCACTATCTACACAGATGGGTTGGATTATCCATTAGATGGATGTGAAGAATGCCTTCCTCAATGGCATGACTGAGGAAGAGGTGTACATAGAACAACCCAAAGGTTTTGAAACCTTGGACCATAAGTCGCATGTGTGCTCACTCAAGAGAGAATTGTATAGGTTGAACCAAGCACCCCATTCTTGGTACACTAGGATAGATAGCTACTTCACTGGGTTGAGCTTCACGAAGAGTAAAGTAGATGTGAACTTGTATCACATAGTGGTGAAAGGTAAGCTTTTGATCATTGTACTTTATGTAGATGATCTCATACTGACAGGTGATGAGAAGCTCATCAAATATTGCAAGGAGGACCTTGCAAGAGAGTTTAAAATGGAGGACATGGAGCTCATGCATTACTTTCTTAGCATGGAGGTATCGAAGGGAGATGGGGAGTTATTTATTTCTCAAGGCAAGTATGCCAATGAGATACTCAAGAGATTCTACATGGAGAGCAATAAACCCATGGAGACTCATCTAGATGGTAACTGGAGGAAGGAGGACTACTTCAGGAGAAGTAGTGGAAGTTACTTTTTACGGGCAGCTTGTGGGTTCACTCATGTATTTAGTGAACACACAACCAGATATGTGTTATGAAGTTAACCAGTTTAGTCAAGTGATGGTTATGCCTACCAAGCTATATTGGAAGGTGACAAAGCATGTATTGAGATACATCAAAGGAGCTACTCAGTTTGGGTTGTGGTACAGATGGACATAGGGAGTGAAGCTTCAAGGCTTCACTAATGCAGATTGGGTGAGGAGTCCATCTGAAAGGAACAATACATCAGGAGGGATCTTTAGTATTGGGTCAGTTGCAGTTTCTTGGTACAGTAGGAAACAAAGATCAGTTGCACTCAGTTTAGCAGAGGCAGAGTACATGCCTGCAAGTCAAGTAGCATGTGAGGTAATTTGAATGAGGAAGATCCTAGATGGTTTGTTTGGTCAGCAGATGGATCCAACAATGATTTATTGTGATAATCAGAGTTGTATTAAACTCTCTAAAAATACCGTTTTTAGTGATCGGTCCATGCATATAGATATCTGGTATCATCATCTTAGATATTGTGTATTGAGGCAGATCATGTTGTTATATTACATTCCCATGGAGAAGTAAGATGCTAACATCTTGACAAAGGCATTTCCAAGATGTAAATTTGCGTTTCACAGAAACAAGATCGGGGTAGTGGATAATACCTTTCTTGTTGAGAGGGAGTGTTGAGAAATGGCAAAAAGAAATTATAGTTTAATTTGTCCTTGACTTAAACTGTGAATTAAAATAGAATTCTTTTCTCATAAGAAATTGGAAATAATTAATTAAGTTTAATTATCTTAATTAGTTTAGGAAATTCGAATTGGAAGTCTTTTAGAAGACATGTATATGTTATCCCTAACTTATAGGAGTTTAGGATGAGTTATGAATGAGTTGTAATTTCTAACTCAATTTATTGAGTTAAGTCCAGTTAAATTAGTTCCAACAAGTTCCTGGAACTAACAATGAGTAAATAGTCAATTGGGACACTAGTGACCTAATTAGTGCTACTCTAGTTAACTGAAGATTCCACCATCAGAAACTCATGCATGTTGATTTTAAGAAATACCCAGTTGAGACTAGAGTGTAGGGATAGTGTACTATTCGTTTTAGATTTTTTTGAGTTGCCCTGATAGTGCATGCAATCAGGAATTGATCCTTGAGGGATGGCACTATTTTTAGAGGCTTTGTTTCCCTTTAAATACAAGCTATCCTTTTGTTGTCCCTTAGGAAACCAATTTCTTGGTTGTGCAAAAATTCTACATAAGACATTAAAGTTTGATTATATGCATGTCACTCATTTGTATAAAGTGTCTTTATCTTGAGGAGTATGAAGAGCATTATTTTTAAAACCTTTGACATATAGGTGACATGAAAATTTCAAGATACCATGTGATGCTGAATACAAATGCCGTGTGAAGAATAGTTAGGAAAATTAAAGACAATATGATGTATTTAACATAAACTATTATCTTTAATTTAGAGGAAATACAGAGAAAGGAGATTTAAACATGGGAGTGCTATTTTAAGGAAATTTAACTTTATTCACAGAAGTAAACAAAGACCAACAACTTCATTACCATATTCAAAGAGAGAAAGAGATAAAACGACACATAACAGAAAGATTACAAATCATCCTCAGCACCATATGGAAAAATCCTGATTCTTTCATTAATCATCAACTCATCAAGTACAAAATTGTGTAGTCTTCAGATTTCCAAGACACAAACCTTTTTTCTTTGATTTTCCTCCTTTTATACATTATGGGACAGTTGATAACTACCAAGAAAATGTCAAACTACTTAACTACTTTCTAACCGCCTTAAGTAAAAGTCATTTTCAAATATTACATTGGAGGGTACAAGACACCTCACTTTTCTTAGAAAATAAAATAACATAAAATCAAATCAAATTATGATTGATTGTTGTTGGTCACTGTTAGGACTATTGATTTGAGTAGGTGCCCAACTAATGAATCTTTTTCCTGTTCTATCATCCACTCTTTGCATAATGGTACATTTGGCTTTGCTGCTTCTTCCAATTTGTTGAGTGCTATTCTGAACGTTGTGATCCTACTATAAGTAGGCTTGTCCGTAAATAAAGTCTTTACCATCCACAGAAGTTTAAAATCCTTATTAAGATAATTCACAATAGTTTCTACCATTATTGTTGTCTTCTCATGGGTGAGAGCAATCTTACTTTTTGCTTCCACTAGCAAAGTCTCATATGATTCCCATGGCAGCAAATTTCCTTGTAAATCCCAGCAAGAGGGGAGCCTAGCTCTAACTCTTCTATCAAACAGAATATTGAACCTAGAAACTGCTTCTTTTATTTCATTCATATTCTTATCAATAGTTTTTCTGTAGACATTTTTGATAAACATTTTATTGAAATCCATTGCACACGGTGTTCTGTCCATAAGGTCATCTTCCTTTAGCTTTGAATCAGACTTAGAGTTAATAAAATCTATCATTATTTTTGCAAACTTGGATCTCTCAAATAATTTTTTCTTATATTTCATAACCAAACTTTCCATTTCCTTGACAATTGTTTTCTCAATGGACACAATGACAAGAATTTAGAGATGTTCCTAATGACTTCGATAATTTCATCCTAGAGAATTTCCCTAGCCTGGATTAAATAAATATTACCTTTCATTCTCTCCTTTAACATTTTAATCTCCTCTTCAGCCCTTTGGAAGTCTTCCCTGTATTTCTTAGTTTTTTCCTTCTCCATTCTAGATTCCTCTTCACTCAAGTTTAAGAGTTTACGAACTGTCTCCATATCCCTCTGTGATTTTTTCAAATCATGTTAAGCCATCTTCAATTCTATACCCAACTACATAACCTGTGCCATTGGATCATCTGTATTGCCTGGCATCACTACTGTGCAGAAATGAGTATCTACTTGTTTCTATAGCTTGGCCAATGATTCCTTAAGCAAAGAAACCTCTTCAGTTTTCTGCAATACATCCTGTAAAAGCTTCTCCTTTTCATTTTCAACTTCAGCTATCCCTGCAGCAATAGGGTGCTCACCTGTAGGGAGATTCAACTTCTTTCTCAGGATTCCAATCTCAGACTTAGAAGATTGCAATAATTTTTGCATTGCAGGTTGATCATCAGGATTGACTCCTATCTTCACAATAATCTTCTTTAATTCATCCACCTGAGGATTTACAACTCTGGTATTGGATTTCTCCAACTTCAATTGCTTGATCACTTTGTGTAACATTTTCTCTTCTTTAATAGTAGCTACATTTATCTTATATAAATCATGGACTATCAATTGCCAAGTCTGCATGTGCAAATTGATTTTGTTAAGCATGGGGAGTTTTTGAGTATCAACTGCCAGATTAACAGTTTTAAAGTTACTAGAGGATCCAACTGACATCTTTGTGGGATGAACCAGTGCAATTTTAAGTTGTCCCTTTTCTAAATCCATAGCAGACAATAACCTGGTTTGCTCAGAAATGATGTGAGACTTAGCCTAAGCCTCCATGTTCAACTTTATTTTCTGGTTTCTCTCAGCTATTTGGGCAAACATGCTCTGAATAAGGGGAACTTTCTCATGAACTAGCTCACTGGAGGATGGAGAAGCTGGTGCACCTTCTGTTTCTCCTAATTGGATTACTAAACTAGGTTGTGTTGAAGACATTTCATCCAATAGTTTAGTCCTCTTTGTTTTCTCTGACTCTTCTTCATCAAGATCAACAATTACCTCTCTAGCCCATTTTGAGCCCTTTTCTAAAATACTCGGGGTTTCAATCTCTCCTCCTTTGGTGTTCTGTGGATCTCCATTCGCCATTTTCTCAACCTTTGGCATATTTTTATGTACAAAACCTGAATATCCATTCTTTATCCTTCTTTTAGAAATGATCTGATAAGGATCATAAGCCCACTCAACAACCTGCAAAAGACACATATCACCCAATAATTTCTCAACCACTTGGGCAACCTATCTTGTGTTCACAATAAAGGGTCCCACTGTTTTGGGCAACTTAAAGAGATAACCCTTTTTCATTGGGACAAAATGAACCTCATCCACATTTAAGATTTGTCTAATAAATTCAAGAGCAAAGAGTTGCATTGGCACAAATTTTGGTAATCTATATGGTTTGAATGAGGCCCCATAAAGCCTAATTTTTGCATGCTCTTCAAATATAAACCAATCTCCACATCTTACATCTTTGCTCAATTGAAGAAATTCTTTAACTTTGGGAAGAAATGCTGGTGGAAAGGTCCCATTCAAAATCTTGTAGGCCACTGGAAGAAATAAAGAAGTAAACTCAAACAGGTCGCCTTCTTCTGGATCACCCCTCAATAGGTCTATCCAGAACAACACTGAATTTTTCTTTTTATTTATGTCTACAATTTTTAACCCCAAATTTTCAAAATGCTTAGCATTCTGGTACAAGACCAAATAAGGGACAGCTGAAGGAAATTTAAATGAACCAATAAGTGATAGAGTCATGAATTGAGTATTAATGGTGTCCACCCAAAATGTTGGAATATCTAATATCACTTTTGGCTTCATCATCATATTGAAAAATCCCAAAGCTGCTTTATCAACCTATATGGAGTCTTCCCTTCCCAGAATTTAGAAATCACCTACAAAATTGGTCTTATATATGCTACAAATATATCTAAAGAAAACATTTTTTCATCGAGGGATAACTGTCTAGGTTTGGGAGCAAAGAAGGATAAAGCATAAGAGGACTCCTGGGATAATAGGTTTTCATAATATGAGATCAAATAATCTTCAGTAAAAGTGACATAAGTTCCAGAGACAGGGTAATTGAAAGCTTGGTGAATTAACTGAGAGGTTACTTGGAAGACACTTTATCCTAACTGATTCATCACAAAACACTTTTTAGGGTACATGGACGAGGCTAGCCACTGAATGAATTCTAGAAACAAGTAGGTTTTTGGGACAAATGCTGCTAAGACACTTGACCTAACCATTGTCGTAAATACAGAGGACTTATTGTGATTCAAAATAATGTCTTGATATAGAGGGAGATGCTTAATTATGCAGAAGGTATTAGAAATATCATGCTCAACATCAATTAGTGGGGTATGCATGAAAGAAGAGGAACTTACTCGTTTAGCCATGGCGTCTAGAAATGATAGTTGCTAACTTGGAATGAGAAACTGGAGGTGAGAGTTTATGTGTTGGAGCTGCTCGTAGCAAGAATAGGTGACTAATACAACAACGTTTATTTGCCCTTCTTTTATTTAGAAATGAAAGAAAAATGGGGGGAAAGTAACGAATTAATGAAGTGATGGGGATGAGGTGACGGGGTACGTTGGGCGAGCTAGATAGAAATGAATGAGGGCGGAGGATGAAGTGGTGAAAATGAGGTCGGGCGGGATGATAACGGGTGGCCCACTGCAGGGTTAGGGGGTGTACAAGATGTTGATCAAGGTCGAACCCCCGCAGTGATCATGGGCAGTCGATCTCCATCAACTGTGCTAACGTCAAGTTCAACTGCGAGGGTTGAGCCATGAATTATAATTCACATTAATTGTTCCCCTGCAAAGTGCCTAATCCATCTTCTTTTCCCTTGGCAACTCCACAAGGAGACCCTTCAGTTTTGAAGCATTTTGGCTTACCCACCTGAAATTCAGTAATCTGGTCCTCTTAGTTTGGAAAAGTTTCATTCCCCCAGAAGAATAAAAAATGTATCAACTTCAACAACGGCTAAAACATCTCAAAATTCATATCAAGCAATGGAATCAAATGACCTTTGGAAATATCTTTCAAGCCCAAAGAGCTCTAGCACAAGAAATGAGGGAAATTTAGTAGAAAATAATTAATGAAGGAAGGACAGAAGCATTGATAGAAAAGGAACAGAACCTTTAGAATCATATGGATGAAAGAAGAAAGAAAGAAGAGATCCTCTAGAAGCAGAAATGTAGAGTAAAATGGCTAAATGAGGGAGAGCGGAACACAAAATTCTTTCACTGCACCACCATATAGAGAAGAATGCACAACAACATCACACAAATTCAGAATCAGGAAGGAGAAAGGCTGGAAGAACACAATGATATTGAAATAGAGCTACTCCAACAATTCAAAAATGTTCATCAGGAACCACATATCAATAGACAACCATCTATAGAATGGAATCTTCTGCATATCCCTAAAATCATCACAGAAGAACATAATCAGTTACTCCTTAGACTGGTTACTCTACATGAAGTTGAATAAGTAATGAATCAGCTCAAAGAGGGGAAAGCTCTTGGACCAGATGGCTTTACCTCCAACTTCTTTCATAAATTCTAGGATCTCATCAAAGTGGATGTTTGGCAGGTTGTGGAAGAATATATAACTTTTCATTGGTTGCTTCCATCTCTAAATTCTACCTTTATTGCACTCACTCCTAAAGAGGAGCATTCTATAAATCCGAACAAATTCATCTCCAAAGTCATTGCCTCCTATTTAAAACTACTGCTTACCCTGCTAATATCGCCAGAACAATCGGGATATGTAGAAGGACAACAAATCATTGATGGCATTATCCTCACACATGAGATCATTCATTTATTAAATCATAACAAAAAAGCAAGTATGCATCTCAAAATTGATCTCTCAAAAGCTTTTGACCAATTAAGCTAGATCTACGTTCAAAGAATGCTTACTGACTTTGGTTTCTCTCCTCCTTGGGTCAGATGGGTAATGAATCTTGTCTCCTCTACTTTTTTCTCCACTTTAATAAATGGCATTCCCTCATGTCCTTTCCACCCCTCAAGAGGCATTCTTCAAGGAGACCCCCTCTCTCCCTTTATTTTTGTGTTAATGGTTGAAGGGCTAGGACATTTAATAAAGAAATCTCTTCAATCTCAGTAGCTTAGAGGCATCTCTCTCCCTGATTCCCCAGCCATCACACATCAACAATTTGTGGATGATAACATGTTTTTTGGGCACCCTTCAATTCAAGAAGCATTAATATTTAAATCCCTGCTTGATGAATATTCGGAATCATCTGGAGCCAACATCAACATTGCAAAATCCCAAATATTCTTTTTTCACACTCCCCCCTCCACTCAAACCTCTATAAATCACATCCTAGAATTCCCTAAAGCCTCCCCACCCTCAAAGTATTTAGGTGCCCATTGACTGACTCAGCTATTAAACATCCCTCTTGGCATTTGCTCCTCGAAAAACTTGAATCTTGCCTTTCTTCTTGGACCTTTAGAGCCCTTAATTTGGCTATTCATTTGGTGCTGGTTAAGGCCATTTCACAATCGATGCCTCTATATCTTTTCTCTATTTTAGCGGAACCAAAATGGGTGCTTAAGAGAATCAAAAATTTACAACGCAACTTTCTATGGGGATCCTCAGGCAAAAATAGAAAATGGGCATTGGTCAAAAGAACGACAGTTTGCCTTCCTAAAAAATATGGAGGTGCGGGTCTCCGAGATCCTCAACATTGCAATGCTATTAGGGGAGCAAGGATATGGTGGAAATGGCTCTCAGCACCACACATACTGTGGTCTACACTTTGGACTACCAAATATGCAAATAACAGACCGCCAAATGATTTAATCAGATTTTGCCCACTGAAAATGGCTCCTTAATATGGAACGCAGCAAGATAACACAACGACATGATGTAGAAGCATAGTTTCTGGGAAATCAGAGATGGTAGGAATGCTCGTTTCTGGGTTGACTCTTGGCAACAAAGACCACGACTCAGCAATTTGTTCAAACCTCCACATACTGATGTTTGGGCACCGTAACATAAGGAAAAATTCAATCAACACTGGATTCTAGTCCTCAATCAGGGATATAGAAAATGGCTAAAAGTGACAAAAATATTCAAACAAGGAACAAAGCAAATCCACAATGAGATTGACACAGAATTCTTGACTAGAAAAATTAGATTCTCAGACAAGAAGGATATTCTGATATGGGGGTATACACCACGTGGGACTTTTACCACAAAGGAAGCATACAATCTCTTGATTAGCTTTTAGGATGTAAAAGACCCTATGTGGGACACAATCTAGTCTCCGGGTATTTGGCCCAAGATCTCGAAGTTTCTCTGGCTTCTATTTCAAAAAAGGATACTCACCTGGGACAATATATGGAAAAAAATCTTCCACGGTCCCTAAAGATGCCCCAACTGCAACCAATAGGAAGAGACAATACAACATCTTATGGACACTTGCCACCTTGCCAATAAACAATGAGAAAAATTTTACTTTAGATGTCAAAAAAGGGGTAGAGTAACAAGAGATATAACAAACACCATCCGTAACTAGATATTCGGTCCTTACAAGAGAAAATTGCTAAACTCTCTATGGAAAATTATTCCAGGCCTACTCATCTGGAATTTATGGAAAGAAAGAAATAGAGGCATTTTTAAGAATCTATACACTCCTCTAGAGACCACATGGAGTATTTTTTGCAACAACCTTCAGGAAACCTTAGCTCTTTAAAGATGGAATGAAGAGGAATTTCCTACCCTGCCTCAGGAGAAGAACATATGGCAGAATTGGCATCTGAGGATAACACAAACTCATGAGCACTCCAACAACCTCTCTCAAAATTCCAAAGTTCCAAGTAAATGACAACCTCCTTCCCAAGGAATGATACAATTAAATTTTGATGGAGCCTCTAAAGGCAACCCAAGCATGACAGGATATGGAGGCATCTCCAGGGATCATGGAGGCAAACCACTTTTTCTCTTCTTTAGATTAATAGGTTGGGACACAAACAACTCAGCTCAACTAGAAGGACTGTGGCAGGGGCTGTGCTTAGCTCAACAGCATGGTTTTTTTCCTATAGTAATTGAAGGAGACTCACAAACCCTTATTAAAATCACCAATCAAATACTCCAAGGAATGCCTACCCACAAAGTAGCCAACAACTGGAGATTAGTGGCTCATTTAGAGCTCATAGAAAAATGGCTCTTAACCAATAGAGAAATCACATTCCAACATGTCAAAAGGGAAGGCAATAAAGTGGTGGATCCCCTGGCAAATCTAGGGGTGGATAGTGAACGAGCTCTAAAAGTAGGCTCTCTTGACATCTTAAATGACAACTCTCATTTATAGGAATGCACTAACCTAGTGCAGAAAGATGTAGAACTCCCAGATGCAGGTGATTAAAGGCGTTGGTACAGCGCAGCAAATATGGGCTAGCAAATGGCGTGGCCACATGGCCACCCATGCTTCCACCTAGAACCTCACCACCAAAATTAACGATGTTTTAATGCTTTGTGCGGGCCGAAGAAACCTCATTCTAATCCATAAGATGGCGATTTTGGACCGCCTTCCCCCTGTTCCACCTCCTATGAACATCAACTGTCTCCCTACTGCTATAAGGCTGAGGTTGCGCACAACAATGGGGAGACGTTGCCAGATTCTTTGTTGTATTTAAATGGTAGAAACTGCCCACTTTTCACATAATATACTTTGCTGCGTATTGCTGCTTCGGCCCTAAATTCTGCTTCTGAACCTTGAATTCCCTATCCTCCGGCTCCCACGGGCCATTCCATCCCTCGTTCTACCCCTCCTATTCTTCCCTACAGTAATAGGGTGCTCACCTGTAGGGAGATTCAACTTCTTTCTCAAGATTCCAATCTCAAACTTAGAAGATTGCAATAATTTTTGTATTGCAGGATGATCATCAGGATTGACTCCTGTCTTCACAATAATCTTCTTTAATTCATCTACCTGAGCATTTAGAGCTCTAGAATTGGATTTCTCCAACTTCAATTGCTTGATCACTTTGTGTAACATTTTCTCTACTTTAATAGTGGCTGGATTGGCCTTATGTAAATCATTAACAATCAATTTCCCAGTCTGCATGTGCAAATTGATTTTTTCAAGCATGGGGAGTTTTTGAGTATCAACTGTCAAAGTGACAGTTTTAAAGTTACAAGAGGATCCAATTGACATCTTTGTGGGATGAGAGAGTGCAATTTTAAGCTGTCCTTTTTCTAAATCCATAGCATACAATAACCTAGTTTGCTCGGAAATGATTTGAGATTGAGCCTAAGCCTCCATTTTCAACTTTATTTTCTAGTTTCTCTCAGTATCTGGGCAAACATTCTTTGAATAAGAGGAAATTGCTCATGAACAAGCTCACTGGACGATGGAGAAGCTGGTTCACCCTCTATTTCTCCTAATTGGATTACTAAAACATGTTGTGCTAAAGACATTGCATCCAATAGTTTAGCCCTCTTTGTTTTTTCTGACTCGTCTTCATCAAGATCAACAATTTCCTCTTTGGCCCATTTTGAACCCTTTTCTGAAATACTTGGGGTTTCATTCTCTGCTCCTTTGGTGTTCTATGGACCTATATTTTCCATTTTCTCAACCTTTGGCCTATTTTCATGTACAAAAACCAAATATCCATTATCTATCCTTCTTTTAGAAATGATTTGATGAGGATCATAAGCCCACTCAACAAATTGCAAAAAGACACATATCACCCAATGATTTCTCAACCTCTTGGGCAACTTGTCTTGTGTTCACAATAAACCATTCTCGAAAACTTAAAGAGATAACCCTTTTTCATTGGTACAAAATGAACCTCATCCACATTTAGGCTTTGTTTAATAAACTCAAGAGAAAAGGGTCACATTGGCACAAATTTTGGTAATCTATATGGTTTGACTGAGGCCCCATAAAGCCTAATTTCTACATGCTCTCCAAATATAAACCAATCTCCACGTCTTACACCTTTTCTTAATTGAAGAAGTTCTTGAGCTTTGGGAAGAAATGTTGGTGGCAAGGTCCCATTTAAAATCTTGTAGGCCACCAGAAGAAATAAATAAGTAAACTCAAACAGGCTACCATCTTTTGGATCACCCCTCACCAGGTCTGTCCAAAACACCATTGACTATTTCTTTTTATTTATTTCTACAATGTTTAACCCCAAATTTGTAAAATGCTCAGTATTCTGGTACAAGAACAAATAAGTGACAACTGAAGGAAATTTAAATGAACTAGTAAGTGATAGAGTCATGAATTGAGTATTAATGGTGTCCATCCAAAATAATGGAATATCTAATATCATTTATGGCTTCATCATCATAGTGAAAAATCCCAAGGTTTCTTTATCAATTTGTCTGGAGTCTTCCCTTCCTAGAATTTTAGAGATCACCTGCAAAATTGGTCTTATATCTGCTGCAAAGATATCTAAAGAAAATAATTTTTCATCTAGGGAGAACTATCCAGGTTTTGGAGCTAAGAAGGATAAAGCATAAGAGGACTCATGGGATGATAGGTTTCCATAATATGAGATCAAAGAATCTTCAGTAAAAGTGACATAAGTTCCAGAGACAGGGTAATTAAAAGCTTGGTGAATTAACTGAGAGGTTACCAAGAAGACACTTTCGCCTAATTGATTCATCACAAAACACTGTTTACAGTACATGGACAAGGCTAACCACTGAATGAATTTTGGAAACAAGTGGGTTTTTGGGACAAATGCTACTAAGACACCTAACCTAACAATTTCCATAAATACAAGGGACTTCTTGTGATTCAAAATAATGTCTTGATATAGGGGGAGATGCTTAATTGTGCATAAGGTATCAGAAATATCATGTTTGACATCCATTAGTGGGGTATGGATGACAAAAGAGGAACTTACTTGTTTTTCCATTGCTTCTAAAAAAGATAGTTGCTGATTTGGAACGTTGAACCAGAGGTGAGAGTTTATGTGTTGGAGTTGCTCGTAGCAAGAACATGTGACTAATACAATAGGGTTTATTTCCTTTTTTATTTATAAATGAAATCAAAATGGGGGGAAAAGTAACGAATTAATGAAGCGAAAGGGTACGGTGAGTGAGTTGGACAGAAATGAATGAGGGAAGAGGATGAAGTGGAAAAGGTGAGGTGGGGCAGGATGATGAGGGGTGGCCCATTGCGGGGTATGGGGTGTATGAGATGTTGATCAAGGTCGAACCTCACAATGATCATGGGCCATCGATCTTCGTCAACCATGCTGACGTTAGGGTCAACTGCAGGGGTTGAGCCATGAATTATATTTCACGTTAATTGTTCCCCCGCAGATTGCTTAATCTATCTTCTTTGCCGACATTTGTTCACGCTTTGCGGAAATGCTCAGGCTTTAGTAGATGGGTGTGACCCACCTTCTTAATGCCTTCAATGCTGCAGTTAGTTTCATTTAAATAATATTTCAATTTTTTTTTTAAATTTCCTTTGTTTTTTCAAAACTTATACATGATATTTAATGTTTTGGATTTTGAATAATATTAAAAACTAAAATGATAGAGTAAGATACAACACCTCGCTCCACTTGGGGATAGTGTTTTTTCTACAGAAGCACTAAGAATCGTGGATTAGTGCCTTCACCTTGGGCATGGAGTCATGTATTGCTTCACCAAATTCAATTCTATGGAAAATATACAATGAATTCACTCTGGTATTTACAATGACAAGGTGTACGTGACAGGTAGTTGTAAAGTTTCACCATCAAGGTTCTCCAAGTGAAATGTATTGTTTACCCTTACCTTTGTAATCCTAAATGGCCCATAAGAGACAAGGTCAAAATTCCCATGCTTTCCCTTGTCTTCTCTCCTGGTATCCTGCCTTAACACTAGGTCTCCAGCGTTAAAATCAATTTATTTAGCTTTTCTGTCAAAAATACCCTTCATTTTTTATTGATACATAATCAAATTATCTCTCACCCTATCTCTTCTTTCATTCATCTCCATTACTTTATGCATCCTTCTCACTAAAGCATTGGGTTCTTCCTTTGCTTCCTGAATCATTACAATCACAGGCTTCACAAGTTGGCTAGGAAACAAAGCTTGTGTTCCATACACTAACTCAAAAGGTGATTTTCCTATAGACCTTTTTGTAGTGACTCGGATGGCCTAAAGAGAAAACTTCAATTTTGAATCCTAGTCCTTCTGATTATATGCAATGGTCTTTTTTAGAATTTTCACCAATGTTTTGTTGGTGTATTCAGCCAATCCATTCCTTTGAGGGTGATAAGTTGTTGAATGAGATAGAATAACATTATATTTCTGACAAAAAGAAACAATCTTAACTAAACTGAACACTTGAGAATTATGAATTATGATTTTAATAGGGCACCCAAATCTGCTAAAAAAACATTCTTCTAAAAACTGCATCACCACCTGGTGATTTTCCTTTCTAGTAGGTAAATCTTCTACCCACTTGGTGAAATAATCAATGGCTGTAAGAATCCATTTATACTATCCACTTGAAGGAGGATTAATTTCTCCAACGAAGTCTAGCCCCCATTGTCTGAATGGTTCTTCTATGAAGACTAGAATCAATGGCAAAGGGGCCAACTTCTTCTTCTTAGCAAAAAACTGACACTTTTGACAACCTCTGACAAGCCTATATATATGTCACTAAATAAGTTAGGCTAATAAAAGACTACCCGGAGAATTTTATGTGCAGTGACCTTCCAACTATAATGGCTGCCACACAACCTTTCATGATAATCTTTAATTATCTATGCAGACTCATCTTCTGTCAAACATAACAACAAAATTTCATCTCTATATCACATATGGTTGTGCCTTAATTTTTAATTCTCTATATCTTGCTTTATATAATGACTGAGGGAAATAAAGAAAACATAAATAGTAAGCTATGTGCTTATACCAATTTGAGCATAGAAATTTGTATTGGATCTTCATACCTAGCTTTGACTTATCTTCATTTTCTTCACTCATTTCTTCATTTACAAGTGTTAGTAAATTGATTCCTAAAGCCTGAAAATTTGACTCAACCAACATCTTTTCCAACCCTTGTCCTTTCACTAGTTTGGTTGGCTTTATGTCTAGGTCATATTCTTGGATCTTAGCTATCCATTTTCCTCTTTTACCCTCCACATCACTCTGGACTAGGACATCCTTCACTGTAGCATTTGGCACATAAGCAATAGTTTGCGATTGTAACACATGTCCTAAAAGATTTTAGGGCCTTCACTAAGGTGTACACCTGCTTTTCAAGAATATTGTATTTGAGTTCAGCATCTATGAGTATCTTACTAAAGAAAGAAACTGGCTTCTCTTTACCTTCATCATTTTTCTGTAGCAAAACATCAGCTATTGAAATAGGTGATGCAAATGAGAATATTTGAAAGGGCTTTTGATAATCAGGATTAATCAAAACTGAAGCTGCCTGTAGTGCTTCTTTGATTCTTGAAAACGACTCATTAGCCTCTTTGGTCCAATGTACTTCATTTTCCTTTTTCATCATATTAGTAATCTCTTTCACAATTTCAGCATAGTTTGACACGAATCTCCTTAGAAAATTTATTTTCCCCAAAAAAAATTGAATATCTTTCTTACTTTTGGGTAGAGGTATCGTTTGTACAGCCCGTACTCTTGTTGGATATATTTTTGCTCCCTCTCTTGAAACAATGTGTCCCAACAGCTTTCCTTCTTCTAGAGCAAAAACAAACTTCTTAGGGTTCAATGATAGGCCATATTTCCTGCACTTCTCAAAAGTATTTTTCAGATGTTCCAAATGCTCCTCATCTGAATTGGAGAAGATAGTGATATCATCCAAGTATATCACCACAAACTTATCACCCACAAATGAAATATCGATAGCTCTCTAGAATGTTGCACCTGCATTCATCGGGCCATTGGGCATCCAAGCATACATGAAGGTTCCCCAAGGGGTTGTAAATGTAGGTTTTAACCCTGTATAGAAATTACCTGCATACGAATTCTAAATAAATAATGTGAGAGCATAACACATAAAACACATATACACAGAGATTTTCCCATTGGATCCCAAAATTGGGACTACCAGCTTGATTTTTCATTATGTTCCTTTCAATGTTATAATACATATTTATACATGAAAAATCATCCAATACCATGGACCAAAAACCATAGCATCCAATATCATGGACCGAAAAACCATCACGTCCAAAAAACATGTGCAAAAATCATGCACAAAACCATAGGTGGGTCCGCCCAACCT